>LRSR01005757.1:0-32322 GCA_001579985.1 Hypsibius dujardini | reverse complement strand
TGTTTAATCCTTTTTCTGGTAATTATTAAGCGTTTACGCCTTTTCTTATTCAACGCAGCAGAGCATGACAATGAAGACTACCGACGTGCATAGGGATAATTAAATATGTATTGCAGAGGTGTGTGCATAAATGTATTAATGTATTAATGGGAGAGAGAGTGAGTGAGTGTGCAACTGCGGCGAGGGATGAGAGGAATCTCGTGAGATGACCTTTGGCGGTGCTTTTATTAAAACCGCACGTGAAGCCCGTCAGGAGGGCGACCCTTCCGGTGTGTCTCAGTTCAGTTCAGTCCCCCTTGGGAGGGAAGGAGGGAAGGATAATGAGACACTCAAATTGATGAAAGTGGTGGGAAGAAAGAGGTTGATTAGTCAAGGCCATTTGCGATTTGCGAGCAAATTTCGGGTGGAAACTTATTTTTCAGACTAATTTCTACCAACTCCCACTTCCCTCAAATCGAAAAAACAGCAGAAAAAGGAACTTGAAACGCCAAAAGCTAGATATTTTCTTACCGTAAACGAAAATAAAAACAGTTCTTCAATCTAACAATCAATCGCGTGTCCACACGTCAAACTCGTTAACAGAACAGAACGCGATATCCCGGATATGCTTTTTCTTCCTAAATGCGACGTCCTGTTTCTTCCAGAACTTTTTTCAGTTTTTTATTATTTTACAATTTACAGAGTGCGTCAATTAGCTCATTTGAGCAGCCAAGTGAAACAGTTAAAAGTTTTTGATTTCATCCAACTGAGAATCAGAGAAGAGTTGAAGACGGAGTGAGGGGAAGTTCTTCTCCCTGGAAATTCCTCAGCGCGTGATCCTGTTCTTCTCTTTGATCCGCGAGGGATCTTCAAAGGTAAAAGTGTGATCATCAAACTTATTCTTACCTAAAAATGCATTTTGAGCGCTGTATTTGGTGTCTTATTGAAAATCGGCCTTGAAAACAACGCCGGAGGTTCAGCCGTTTCGGTAATGGGAAAAACTCTCATTCTCAGGAGGGTCCGGGAAAACGTTTGGATCTTTTTTCTGGCAAGGATTCGACGAAAAAGTGTACTAGTTAATCGATTGGCCAAAGAATTTTCCAAGTTTCTTTACATTTGAGCACGCTTGAGAAACGATGAGAAGCTTTTGATCTGTTCGATTTTCGCTAACTGGTGCGGATTGACAGGGACAAAACGGGCCAAGAGCGGCTCAAACTCAGACCACCCTGATGGCTCAAACTCAGACCACTCTGATGGCTCAAACTCAGACCACTCTGGTGGCTCGAACTCAGACCACCCTGATGGCTCAAACTCAGACCACTCTGATGGCTCAAACTCGGACCACCCTGGTGGCTCAAACTCGGACCACCTTGGTGGCTCAAACTCAGACCACCCTGGTGGCTCAAACTCAGACCACCCTGGTGGCTCACACTCAGACCACCCTGGTGGCTCAAACTCAGACCACCCTGATGGCTCAAACTCAGACCACCCAAAATTACGGCCTTGTAAGCAGTCTCAAAACTAAGTTTCCACGCGGTATTCTAAAGACACGGCGAATAAGGCAGCACACTCATCCCGGCAAAGTGGTACTGCAGACTATGCGGATGCCTGACCAGGACCGGTAGCGCGTCCCTCGTAGCTCCGCCGAGTCCACCGCCACTGGCTGCGGTAATCCGGGCCAGCTGCATCAGGCCCAGCAGCGTGCAGAAGCCCATCGCGGTCTCCGCGCCGCGAATAAACGAATACCCTCCCTTCACCACATATCCCAACAACTTGCGCGAACAATGATCCACCACGGAGTCTTTATCGGACAAGATCATGTCGAGCTGCAACTTCCGTCGCTGCTTGGGCGGTTGCGTCTTCCGGAAGGGGTCCTTATGAGGCGGCTCTACCGGGCCTTTGAAGTGCTTATCCAAAGCCGCTTTCTCAAGATCCTCCGTCGCAGGCATCGCCAGCATGGAGAAGTCCTCCGCAGAGCCGCCAGCGTGAAAGAGAACATGCACCGCGACGATTCCGCGGGAATGTGTCTGCAGCAGGACGGAGTGATCGGCGACGAGTTTCTCGGTCGTGATGCTTCCGGAGAGGAGGTTTTGTATAACAGTGAGGAGACGAAGGTTCCGGATGACGTGGAAGTCCGCGGGGGCGCTTTCGAGCAGTGCCGGTGATTTGTCGGTGAACTTGGCGATATCGAGCCAGTCTTGCGTCAACGCGGGCCAGGGCGAGTGGAAGGGCGATAAGGTGCCCATTTTGATGAAGTTCGGACGTTTGTCGGGTGGGTAGCGCTGGAACTTCCCCTCCAGGTCGTGGCGGCGGGACATTGCGATAGCGTTTCCTGCAAACGACACAGATAGTATGACTGGCAGAAACCACTTAGAACAAAGGGCAGTACCGGCGGCGGAGTCGGGGAGGTCTGCCGGGCCGAGAAGAGCGGCGCGGTGACGGGCAACGGTGGCCATTTCTTGTAGGCCAGCCACACGGGCGCCGTTATACACGAGAGGGATCCAGAAGGGCATGGCCCATCCGGCCGGAATGATCAAATCCCATCCTGCTCCATAATCTAGAGAGGAAGGGGAAAGCAGACAGACATATAGACAAGCAGGTCACACAGGCAGACAAACAGACAGTCAGGCAGACAGGCAGACAGACAGACAGACAATCAGGCAGACAGGCAGACAAACAGACAGTCAGGCAGACAGATAGTCAGGCAGGCAGACGGACAGTCAGGCACATAGACAGTCAGGCAGACAAACAGGCAGACAGACAGTCAGGCAGACAGACAGACAGACAGACAGGCAGGCAGACAGACAGGCGAGACATACCGGCTTTGGAATGAGCTTCTTGACTATTATAACCGGCATTTCGAATCAACACAACGGGAATCTTCGCCTCGTCAGCACCCAAATCCAGTTCCATGCCTGGAAGTAACAACAGCAAGGGTGATTTGCTTCAGTTCATCCAGAATGCTCATTAATGGGAAAATGAGACCATAGCCACGTAGACCAATAGGATTCACGCTCTGCACAGGAATCGAACCTGCAGGCCGGCCCGAAGTTACTCGGGTCGACTTTCCAGTCAGAGTTCAGTGAAAGCACCCCTCAATCTCCGCTGGAATTACACGTAACCGGACAAGGATGTCAGACACTCAGAATACCTGGGGCCGGCAAGGCAGAACGCAGTTTGTTCATGTCACGGTCGGACATTTTGTCGCGCTTGACTTGATCTCGCACTCCTTCGCTCCAGAGGACTGACGCGGCCAGGGGGGCTGACCGGTTAGGGAGTCTTGAACTCGACCCGATGGTCCCGGACGAAGCATCTGAAAAGTCGAAAACTGACCCAGCTGGACAACGAGCGAGCTAACTCTTACAACGACAGGCGGAGCAAAGATTGACTTGACAAAAAGAGCAGACTAAAACTATTCGGATTTGTCTGCTCTACCGACTTTGGTTCTCGGCATCAGCTAGTGAAATCTTCCTCCTCGGCAAAAAAATCCGCGGATCCCGCACAACCAGTCCGAGGACGGATCCCGCACGGACATCACTGGACAACGGCACCGCATCCATTCCGGTCCACGTTGCGTGTTGCAGCTCCATCGCAGACGTCTGTCCACCGTCCACCAAAAACGGTTTCCACCAAAAGTCTCCTTCCACTGCTTCAGTCGGGAAGGTCACCGGCTTCATAACACTCTTTAAAACGGCAGTACTTTTCGGTCCAGTCAGACGAAACCGGATCAGGTCCTTCTTCAGCAGACGGAGGGAACACGTCACCGACCGATATTCTCTCGCACGAAGCTCCGTTTTCCCTTGCACTTTGACAGTTCCTTCTGGTATTCCCTTCTCTTCACCAACGGCAGACATCGATTTCAATAGGCCTCCATCATCCGCGTTGCCTTCGTCAACTTCCATCGCGTCTAAATCTGGGATAGGTGTAGTGGAGTTTTTGTCGCTGTCTACGGGGTCCATGCCGAAGACGGTTACAACGTGAGTAAGAAAGGTGTCCGATACAGAAGGGTGGGTCCAAATGTGAAGCGACCGATTGGTCGTGGGATTCGAGGAGGGAAGGGCTGTCTGCACCCAAGTGAATCGAACAACTCCAATGCTCCCGGCTGGATACATGTTGGGCTCATACAGCATGCAAGATCCTTCCAAGTGCCCGTCGAGAAAGTCTTTGTAGGCGAACGTTCGACCTGGAAACAAAAAGGGAACATTTCTGTCTATCTATCTGTCTGTCTGTCTATCTGCCTGCCTGCCTATCGGTCAGTCAGTCTGCCTCCCCGCCTCCCTGTCTGTCTGTCTGTCTGCTTGCCTGTCTGTCTGTCTGTCTGTCTGTCTGTCTGTCTGTCTGTCTGTCTGTCTGCTTGCCTGTCTGTCTGTCTATCTGTTTGTCTGTCTGTCTGTTTGTCTGTCTATCTGTCTGTCTGTCTGTCTGGCTGTTTGTTTGTCTGTTTGTCTGTCTGTCTATCCGTATCACTAGAATTTTACCGGTCTCGGGAGACGTGAACTTTTGCAGGCCAGCAAGTAGATCCGTCTGGGGGCCCTTGAATTCCCAGCAGTTCAAATAGGAGACATCCGACATCAGGCAATGCTCCGACGATGCGCGAAACGCAGCTCGGTGTCCCTTGTCATTCGCATGGTTCGCCACTTTGTAGCCCCACCGTTCCACCATGTGAAACCGCTTGGCGTGCCAAACGTGAGTCTCCAACCAGCACTTGGATTGCTGTCGTCGGGCAAAAAGAAGCTTCTTATTCCGCCCGCGCTTCCGGTATTTGTTCTTCGGGCGTTTCGGCTTCTTCGCTCTGCTGATCTGCGAACGAGAGACAACCAACGGTAAACCTATCAATCGATCAATCAATCAATTGACGACTACAATGCAGATTAATTAAATCTAAATGTTAATAAACCTGAAATTCCTAAAATACACTATAATAAAATGCAAAATAATTAAATCTGACCTGAAATAATAAAAATAAAATTCAATAAAATAAATGATCACTCAAAACTTTCCCGATGGAATCGAATAGTAAAGCCGGGAGAAAAAAGAAACCGGCTTTCGCTTATTCAATTCAGCAATCAATCAAAGGAAATTGCAATCAACTGGCTTTTTCCAATCAATCAATCAACCGCGAAAACACATACTTCCTGGCCCCAATCAATCAATCAACCGCAGTAACACATACTTCACTGGCTACGCCTCAATCAATCAATCAACCGCAGTAACACATACTTCAACGTCGGCAGCCGCTCGCAGGCGTTTGGGCAGCCGTTTGACATTGTAACTCATTGCGCGTCGCCGCATATGCCGTGGAAGCTGCTGGAAAATCCGCTTGTTCGTCCGTTTTCCCGAGAGTGATTCCATCAGCGTCCGAATTTCCCGGGACCGCTTCTCCGCGAAGGCAATGACGTTGACATCTGTAATCAGGACGTAAAATTGCACAGATCCTATCGGGGTCGCCCAACGAAATTCGAACCACAACATAGAAATAGACAATACCCTACCTCGAGGCATGGAAACGGATAGTCCAGCCTGCGAAGAATCCATCTGCGAAAAAGATTTCGGGACGCCGGCCGGGATTGCGGGACGAGAAACTCCGGCTGGAAGATCAGTTGGACGTTCTCCTCCCGCCGGACTGGCAGCCGAACGCCTGCGTTTCTTTCCCGACGGTGTGTTCATTGTGCGCAATTCAAAAAGACGTGGATGGCAAAATTTTAATGTGCAGAAAGCGATGAATCCAGTCTTCTGAATTTTGAATGGTGAACGTGTAAACCTATTGAACAAAATGAGCAGAACCTTTTCTACTACAGAATCAATCAATCAATCGATGCATACCCCTGCAGAGTCAATCAATCAATCGATGCATAGCCCTGCAGAGTCAATCAACCAATCGATGCATAGCCCTGCAGAGTCAGTCAACTAGTCGGTGCATATTGAAAGCTTCTCACAAAGTCAGTCCTTAACCAGGATTGGTGTACCAGGATGGTTGCACAAATTAAGGGGTGAGGCAGGAATTTTGGGCAATTTCAACTTTGCCAAAATGACATTTATCAAACGTCACTGGAGCAGTGGGGCTGAATGCAAGTCTGTCTTGATCAGATCAGAGGTAATCAACAAACTGACCAGTGACCAGTCTACTGTCAGTGTCTGTGTCTAGTACTGTAGTGCCACGATTACAACGGTCGGTTTTCACACCCAGGCAACGCACACGGCCTGTTTGTTGGCTGAGTGCCGACCAGTCCTACGCCGAAATTCTCGGTTCGGGAAAAATGACCGTCTCGTCGGGAATTTTCGGGGAAATTAATTTTTGGTGAAAGATCTTTTTCGGGTTTCGGGTCGGGTTCGGGCAGAATTAAAAATTGCGGTTCGGGTTTATCGGGTTTCGGGTTTCGGGTCGGGTTCGGGCAGAATTAAAAATTGCGGTTCGGGTTTATCGGGTTTCGGGTTTCGGGTCGGGCCATAGGCATTGAATTTGGGAGTAAGACTGGTGGCAACTCGCGACAAAAAGCGCGTGTGAGGGAGGCGGGGCTAAACCGACCGTTTTAATCGTGGCACTACAGTCAAATCGGATTACGTACAGAGAATCTCAAAATGGAAAACGACACAACATTCGCAGAACATTCAGGCATTGGGGAGGGGCGCGGAACATTTGCTAAAAAGTAGTACAATAAGCGACAGAATTTAATCGAATGGAGTGTCCCGGAAATAGGCAAAACGGGCGGGGCGGGGGTAATACTCGAACAAACAACCAATCAACCAGCGGAGCTCCACCCCTGCCCGCCCCTTTTGCCCATTTCCGGGACCCTCCGTTAAACGTTAACAGCTTCTACACAAAACGTATTACACATGAGGAATGAAATGCAACAGGCAGGATCATACACACATGGGCACAATTTTTGGTGGCAGAGTTCAAGCCATCAGGGTGGTCTGAGTTCGAGCCATCAGGTGGTCTGAGTTCGAGCCATCAGGTGGTCTGAGTTCGAGCCATCAGGGTGGTCTGAGTTCAAGCCATCAGGGTGGTCTGAATTCGAGCCATCAGGGTGGTCTGAGTTCGAGCCATCAGGGTGGTCTGAGTTTGAGCCACTCTTGGCTAGAGCTTGCCACTGCTTTCTCCTGAATTTTTTGTTTAGTACCCGGCCCGGCGGAAAAATGAGATTGAGCAAGCTGCTCTAAATTCCGCAAAAATAAACAAGTTCAATCAATCGATCAATTGAGTAAAGGCTGCATGGTCAGCTGTGGTCAAGAGCGAGTGCGCGCGGTGACTTAATTCGGCTCGAACTCGGACCACCCTGTTTGGCTTTAAGTCTGCCACGCAAAATTGTGGCCGTGTGTGTAGGATACTTTGCGCAAACTATTTCTTCGATCCGCCAAAACCGGAGAAACCCATCATTGCGGCCATTTCCGGGTCCATCCCGTCGAGATCGTCCTGCTTCGTGTCGTCCTCCTCGACCTTCCGCTTCTTCTCCTGCTTCCGGTCACGCCGGTACTCCTTCGCCCGTTCCTCTTCCTCCCGCAATTCGCGCATCCGCTCGTCCAGGTCGTAGTCCTGCTTCTTCTCCTCCATCTTCTTCTTGTTCTCCGCGAACCGCGCCCTCACCTGCTCCACAGTGGACCGTTCGGTCTTCATTGAGAATCCCATATTCTTTTGATCTGCAAATACCGCACAAAAGTCAAAAAACGAAGAAATAAATATTACGAAAGATAAATTTTTCGGGTCAAGCAAAAAGGTCTCCAATCAATCAATCAATCAATCGATCACTCACTCAGCGACAATATCAAATAAAAAATTCCACTAATTCATGAGCACAAACCAAACAGACAGACAAATTATAAACTAAAAGCAGAGACACGAGGAAGAGCCATGACACCTGCGAGTGCACAGTTTTCGGTCTGACGAAGAACAAAGATTACCATTTAATCAGAATTAACAGTCAATAGCAGGATATCAATCAATCAATCAATCTAAGTCGGCACCCTAAGATTACAATCGAAAGACGACCTTAGTTTTCTGACATTGCTAATCATTACCGTGATCGAGTTGATTAATTTTTTCAACATGAAACCAATTCTATCTTGAAAATTAAAACGCGTGGTAGAGCCAATGTGAAACAAGCGAGACGATTCAAAAATGGTCTGCTGAAACGAACTAAAGAAACGATTCAATCAAAAATCAAACAACCAAATACTAAAGTCAATCGACCAATCAATCAACCAACCAACCGAATACGAAAGTCAATCGACCAATCAATCAAACAACCAAATACGAAAGTCAATCAACCAATCAATCAAAACGTTGCACTGGACTCACTCCAACGACAAGCGTCGTTTGTTTTCTTACGTTTTTTCCCATTGATATGGTCGAGGTAATTGATAGAATCCTTGATGACACAATCGCAAACGTCACAGTAGAATCCCCCCGCCAGATTTAACGGCGTGCTGTTGGTGATGATGACGGATTTGCCGACGCGCGACTCCAGGTCAATCTTCTCATCGCGCGCCTTCAGCAGCGCCTTCTTCACCTTCTTCTTCGGTTTCTCATCCTCCTCCTCCGCGTCCCTCGCAGCCTGGGCTCGGTCATTCGCGCGCCGTTCGTATTCGTCCGTGTCCCACTTGCGGCGATGATCCTCTGGACGTGCTTTTGGATGAGACATCTTGACAGACACAATTTGCTCGGAAACTCCTCAAACGAAAATCTCTCGTCCTGTCCCGCTTCGACGGGGGTTTAAGTGAGGGAAAGTATTTCTAATTCGAAGCGCCAAAATTTGATGAAAATCAAACACAAGGAAACGAACCATAAGATCAAAGGTTTTTATCTAATTAATAAAGTTAAAAGAAGAAATCATTCGTTTGTACGCTGTAACAGTGCCAGGGTATTAATCAATTGATTGATTGATATATGTACTGTACGTATGCCATTTCCAGTGGAATTCCATTTCGTTCTACTCCACGACTTCATCCAGGCCTCCAGGGGATACGTTTCGTTGCTGCATCCTCTCCATTCCACTGAACTGATTGGAACTGGAACTATACACGTGGCAAAAAGTTTGCAGTAACCGGTTTAAGTAATTTAACTCGCTCTCTGCATAAATGCATGCATTAAACGAGTTAAATGAATCGACTCAGTTAGTGCAGGCTTTCTGCCACGTGTGGCATTCCACCACACATTGTTTTCACCACCGCGTTTTCCATTCCACTACACTGACTGGAACTGGAACTGGAGCTATATACGTGGCAAAAACTTTACGCTAATCGAGTTGAGTAATTTAACTCGGTTTGTGCATGAATGCATACATCAAACGAGTTCAGTGGATCGACTCAGTTAGTGCAGGCTTTCTGCCACGTGTGGCATTCCACCACACATTGTTTTCACCACCGCGTTTTTTTGCTCCATTCCACTCGTCGCCAATTTTATCCCCTCAACTCCCCAGTAAAATGGCCTCCCGGAGGAATCCGGTGCGACACCATAGCTCCCCGGAAATTCCCTACCGCCGACCGGTGCGCCGCGCACACTCCAACGCCCTCGCCACGGATGAGGAATACGCGGATTTCCAGCGCGACGAACGCCGCAACAACGGCACCGAACTGGCCAAGCGCCGCGTCCTGCAGAACCTCGCTTTGATCTGCGAAAAGTACGGCCGCGAATTTAAGGACAGCGACACGGACATTGTGGACTTGAGTAGGATGGAGATTCTGCGCGACAACGGACAGATTCGGGGACTGAAAGATCGCGCGTCACACATTGGAGATTCTCTGGTAGGGTTTGCATGAAAACTCTCGATTGATTGATGAATCAATCAACTTGTATGGTATAAATCAATCAATCAATCAATCGAATCAATTAACTTGTATGGTATAAATCAACCAATCAATCAATCAATCAATCGAATTAATTAACTTGTATGGTATAAATCAATCAATCAATCAATCAATCATTCGATTTGTGCGATATTATATATATATATAAATATAATAATTCGCGAGTCACTTGCTCAAAAAACAGTTTCTGATTTTAAATAAAACGCGGTTTTTATTTTATCTGGAGTCACTAAAATAGAAATCGATATTGAACAGCATATTTTTATATAAACTCACTAAGTTTACTTTAAATATTAAGATACTTTATTTTAAATCCTATTTTAAATGCTGAAATTTGGCTTTTCTTTTACTAGTAAATGAAATATAGTTTTTCATTTAAAGACACTTTTGGCGATGGATTCAAATTTATTTTATTTAAATTCAGTCACGCATTACTGTTAGTTAAGAAATATTCGTAACGAAAGTAATATTCCGAGATGTTTCGCTTACCAGGGCAAGAACGGAGATTTTCCCTCCCGATCAGAGTGGGTTTTTTTTCTCACAAATATCTGTTCATATATCATGATTTTAAATTGGAGTCTCGGGCTGGAAATCACATTCGCGGTTTGAGAAAAAAATAAGCAAAAAAAGAAATTCCCACATCACTTTGTGCTATGGCCCCCGGGGCTTGATTGACTGATCAGCCACGTTTTCGAGTTTCGATTTTTTTATCCCAGCCACTAAAAAGCATCAATTTTTGGATTCGGAGATTTTTGACACCGGTCTACTCGAAATTCGGTTTGGAATCGATTGACATCAGCAGAATTGTTTTCGGATGCCAGGGGGCGGAGCTATGGGCTAGTTTCAATCCAGGCTGCCAAGTGACATTGCAGAAATGACCCATTGCTCCGTCCCCTGGCACCCAAAGAGGATTCTGCTAATGTCAATCGATTTCAAATCGAATTTGGAGTGGAGGGCTGTAAAAAATCTTGGGATCCAAAAACGATGCTTTTACAGTGGTTGAGATAAAAATAATCGAAACTCGAAAACGTGGCTGATCAATCAATCAAGCCCCGGGCCTTAGCACAAAGTGCTACGGCAATTGTTTTCTTCCTCATTTGTTTCTGAAACCGCGGATGTGATTTCCAGCCCGAGATCCTAATGCAAAATCAAGATATTTGCACAGGTATATCTGAAAAAAAACCCCACCCCGATCGGAAAGGAAAATCTCCGTTCTTGCCCAAGTTAGTTGAAGCATTGATTGATTGCGTCTTTCACAAATTCACAGGCAGTGAAAGACCCCATCGACCCGTCCTACTCGGAGGCGCCGGACGATTACAACGCAATCGATGAGCCGGAGGATGCGGATAGTTTGGCGGATGACGACGAAATGGAAGGGGATTTGGCGGAGGAGAGCGATGAGGATGAGGATTGCGAGGAGAGCGGAGATGATGGCGACGATGAGGGGGAATTTTCCGATTTTCTTGCAGAAAAGGCTCCGCAGTTGCCGCTGGCATCATTGAAGGCACAGGCAGTTGCCTCGGGATTGGGGAAGGCCATCTATTCGCGTGGTCCACTGACTACGCCGAAACAGGCTCTTGATAAGGGAACTCCGGTGGAAGTCAGTTTGGGAAGTCCCGGGCGGATTGGAAAGCTCCTTGATCCGCTCTTGAAGCAGAGTCGTCTGCATTGCTCTTCGCCGAATTTGTCGAGAGGTCGGTGATAGCTAACGTTGCTTAGATCTTAGATTAGATGGAAAAAAGCACCCACTGGCGTTCATTTTTTTTAATACAAGATTGCGAAGAGTTCCCTGTCTACAAGTCAGGCGACGGGTCTTCGCCGAAAGCGAATCGATCAATGCATTCCTCACCAAATCGCTTGGACGGTAGGTTCATATTCCATTCGAGCATGTGTGAAGTTCTGGCGATTCTGGTGAGATCTCTTTAGAAATGTCATGTGGAATGTGTGTTTGTAGGGCGGCTTGTTGCGAATGACGCGGCTCGCTGTTATAGATCTCCCAACGTGCGAATCGTGTCTAAAGGTTTGTGAGGATTGATCATTTCACAAACTGTAGTTTTCTTGTGGAAATGTCTCTCCAATTTTAGGACAAGCCAATTTTGAAGACATGGACAGTGACGATGGACTTGGTTATCCCAACATTCCCAACCGTCCCGGATGTGCTTCGCCAAAGATGTACAAAGGTACAACCGCTACTTACATTCATTTTGGGTCATGGTTTTAGAATGTGGTGAGTGCTTCATTAATATCTTCACTCCTACACAGGTCAAGTCAGCCGCGGTCTCTTTTCCGGCTACAACTTCCAGCCGCAATACCCGAAGTGCACTTCGCCGACCTCGTACAAAGGTGGCAAGATGCAACTTCATCGCGTCTCGAAATTATGTCCTCTTTGTTCTCCTGTAGCGGCATGTCTATCGTCTGCTTAATTACATACTATTTTCCTGCCTGTCTTCCTATCTGTCTATCTGCCTGCCTGTCCAGTTTGCTGTTTGGTTATCTGCCTGCTGCCTGTCTTCCTGGCTGTCTTCCTGTCTATCTGCCTGCCTGTCTGTCTGTCTGTCTGTCTGTCTGTCTGTCTGTCTGTTTGTTTGTCTGTCTGTTTGTTTGTCTGTCTTCCTGTCTGTCTGTCTGTCTGTCTGTTTGTCTGTCTCTCTTTGAATCGGTTTGTATGTCTTGCCGTTCATCTAGTTCGCTCGTGGTTTGCTTGTCTGTATCTATTCGTCTGTTTATTTAATTGGCTGGCCGTCTGCGTGTTATGTGTTCATGATCAACCTTTTTAAAGCCTAACGCAGAGTAATGGATTTGTTCATTTACCGCGATTTCTCTTTCAGATCCGGTGGACCGATTGTCTGCGATGTTCGGGCGTCCGATGCTGAATTCGCCATCGAAGAGCGCCGTGCTGAAGGGCTCTGCCACTCCATCGCACTCACCGCTCTCCTGCCGGAAATCCTTCTGCCTGAATTGCCGCGATTGATGCTGCCCGACCTGCAGCTGCCAGTGTATGATCATCGAAGGATCCTTCTTGATTTATGTGCCGGGATTGCCGGGAGATTGTGTTACGGTTACAGTCAACGACAAGATTGAGTATACTGGAGGATCCAAGGAATGGGCAAAAGGGGCGGGGCAGGGGGTGGTTTTCAAACAATCAAACAATCNGTACACTCAACCACCTGATCGCCCCCTGCTCCGCCCCTTTTGCCCATACCCCGGACCCTCCAGTACACTCAACCACCTGACCATCCTGAGGTGCAGGCTGTCTTCCTCTGGGAGCCGGAAGGAGTTATCGGCGTTGCGGTGTGATTTTGCGCGTCTTTTCGTTAGCTTAAAAATAATTACCGCGAGTCTTAGTATTTTTTTCTGGTTACATTCCGGCCCCTCTGTGACGTCATGTAATTTGTGACGCTCACGGTCGTTTTGCCCTTTTATGCTCGAGAGCGGTAAATACGTCTAGAAATAAGGTTTCTGAAATCCAAATTGCGGAGAAGCTTGGAATGGAATTACGTTAGAGTTCCACGGAGCCCATTGGAATTCCATGGAAATATGGAACTGGTTGAGCTTCGGGGCATGGCCACCTGAGTGCCTTTTCACCCCCAAGCAAACCGAGGGACATGACTTGGAATTCCAAGTTCTCTCATACGGACAGCTGTTTGGATTCTGGAATTTCATCTCCATGAAATCAACGGAATTCCAATTCGGCTTTTGGGGAAATTCCAGTTCCTGTAATCGTATTGATTTTTCCCCATTTTTCACATCGGCGCCGACGGCGATTTCGTGACTTCTGTTTTAAACTCCATCGATCCAGTTTGAGTAGAATTTCCATGTTGATGATGTTCAGAGTCTTCCGTCTCGTGATCTGCTCACATTCCCCGCTGACCCGCTTTCCGCCCTCTTGTTATCCCCCCGTTTGTTTTCCCACCGCCTCAACGCAGCAATTCCCCATCTCTTTTCAACGCACCCAAGCCACCATGCCGCAGCAGCGCGACCTGATCGAGCAGATTCTGGATGATCACCTGGAGATTCGCGCCTTCTGCAAGGAGATCCAAAAGCACCGGGACAATCCCAAGGAAGCGATCAAATGGTTCCACCAGCTGACGTGGGAGGTGGCACGGCATTCGGTGGCGGAGGAGCTGGTGCTGTATCCGCTGATGGAGCAGGAGTTGGGTTCGTGGGGTAAACAGATGGCAGACGATTCTCGTGCCGATCACCAGGTGTGTGCGAGCAGGAAAGATGAACGTTCATTTTCGTCACTCGTGCAGTGTTTGATTGATTGATTGATTGCTTCACTGCCGCTTGTTTTCATTGCTGTTTCGAGTGTGTTCTTGATTGATTGATTGCTTCACTGCCGCTTGTTTGATTGCTGTTTTGAGTGTGTTATCGATTGATTGATTGATTGCTTCACTTCCGCTTGTTTGATTGCTGTTTCGTGTGTTCTTGATTGATTGATTATTGCTTCACTGCCGCTTGTTTTCATTGCTGTTTCGAGTGTGTTCTTGATTGATTGATTGCTTCACTGCCGCTTGTTTGATTGCTGTTTTGAGTGTGTTATCGATTGATTGATTGATTGATTGCTGTTTTGAGTGTCCTTTTGATCGATTGATCGATCAATCAGCTACTTGTGGCTATATTTTAGCTCTCCAGGCTTGTCAGTACCCTCCAGGTACCAGTGGTGGTTTTTTTATTTAGAAATAAGCTTTTGCTCACCACAATTGTTTTGAATGAAAAAAAACTTGCACTTAATTTACGAGAAACAGCGTATTTTTCAGCATTTAAAATAGTATGTAAAAAAATTACCGTAATTTTGAATAATTATTTTTAAATATGTCCTTTTAAATATCTTTCCATATGTCTGCGACTTTAAAGGAAATAAAAACGTGTTGCAGTTAAAATTCACCGTTCTTTCGACCAGAGCATTATTTAAGACTCCTTCTATTGATTGAGTGATTGATTGATTGGTTGAGTGATCGATTGATTGATTGATTGGCCGAGCCGTCTAACTGGATTTTGCTTTCCCTTTCCAGCGGACTAAAGACGATCTGCAGTTTCTCAGTGATGCCTCTACTTTAGAAGAGATGCAAATGCATGAGCGATACGTTAAGATGGCGGACGAACTGCTGGTGCATCTGGACAAGGAAGAACGGGAAGATATCGCCTCATTGAAAGGCGTCGCTTCACCCGACGTCCTTCTCAAAGCCGGAAAGGATTTTAAGCGGACCAAGCACTTTGCACCCACTCGGCCGCATCCGGAGAACTCCATGAAGCCGCTGTTTGAGACGCCGTATAGTCTGATGGTGGCGCCGATTGATAAGCTACGCGATCTTTTCCGCTCTTTCCCCGACCACGACGCTGTCGAAGCAGTGGAAGCTAAAGCGACTGGGCATTCTTGAGGCTGTGTGGTTCTTTTATTGCGTGTGCTGTTTATCTCATTTGGTGGGCCGTGTGGGACAACCCCACGGTGTACAGTTGTGCTGAAGCTACTTTGAGGGTCGTTGTTTGGGTTCTGGTGGGCCGTGTGGGACAACCCCACGGTATGTACAGCTGTGCTGAAGTTACTATGAGGGTCGTTGTTTGGGTTCTGGTGGGCCGTGTGGGATAACCCCGCGGTATGTACAGCTGTGCTGAAGTTACTTTGAGGGTCGTTGTTTGGGTTCTGGTGGGCCGTGTGGGACAACCCCACGGTATTTACAGCTGTGTTGAAGCTGCTATGAGGGTCGTTGTTTGGGTTCTGGTGGGCCGTGTGGGACAAGCAGAAATTTGATTTGTTTAGTTGTTGATTGATTTATTGGCTAACAGAAAAAAGTACTGCTTTCCTTTCGCGGGGTGTAACTCTTAAGCGACATAATGCTCATAATAAATAAATTCAATCATATTGACAACGAAATCGTGAAGAAACTGCAATACAATTCAGAGGATAGCGCTCGGAAATATAAATGAGAACAAACTGCTTAAGATGTGCAGTAACGTGACCAAAATCAATTAAAGCTTAATTGACACGTTTTACCCACACGGCCCACCAGAACCCAAACAACGACTCTCAAAGTAACCTCAGCACAGCTGTACTAGATTTGCTGATTGCTGACTGACCCATTTCCACTTCCGGCCGCTCATGCTCTCGCCCATATTTAATGGTTGACTCAGCCGCCCACACAGACAGGGCATAATACCGCCTACCCACACCGCTTTGACCAATCCCAGCACGCGTTCAGTCCGTTCACCGAGCCATGTGCGATTCAATAGGTTCAGCATTTCGGCCTGCATAACATTCAAGACCCATTTCAATTGCGAAATCGTTTCGCAGAAAATTCTTCAGAGAACTCGTTGCATTTTTGTCCGCGTGTTTTACCGGCAATTTTCCACATTTTCGTCCCATTCTCCAGAAGAATTTCGATTTTATCTCAAGATTTCTCATTCCCACAGTTGAATACTATTGACTTGCTTGCATCAGCGGAAGGAAGGAAGGCGCTACTAGAGGTCGCCATTATTTAACGGCGAACCGGTTTATCGACGGATATCTCTTCAACCGCGAATTAGAGTAGAAAGTAAGGAATCTGTTTTAATTTTTTTTTCAAATGAAGCCTCGATGAGGACAATGCAGGTGCATGTGATGCAATTATTTTTATTTGTTAAACTCGACAGAGCTCGTCATTACAGCTAGCCGTTGATTGATTGATTGGCGGCCAAATTTAGCATTCCGCTTCCCTGTTTTCATCCTCTTCTCTCAGTTTTCTTCCTCCCGTCTTATCGTTTTCTTTTTTGGATTCCTCGTAAAATTTGTTTTTGAATAAAGCTTGGGTGAGGACAATGCGGGTTCATGTGATGCAGTTATTTTTATTTGTTGGAACTCGATTATTATTAAGCGCGTCATTAAGTTACTACAGCTAGTGGTTGATTGATTGATTGGCGGCCAACTTTTACGCTCCGCATCCCTCGGTTTTCGTCTCAGTTCTCATCCTTCCGAGTTTGGTAGCGAGATTGATTTTTGTCAGAGACCTCGACGAAGAGTAAAGAGTTTCCATCCAGCCTTGTTCCTTACCCTTCCCTGTCTCTTCTTTAGCGTGTTATTATCAGAAGCAGCGCAATGGATTCTGCAGCAGTTCACAATCTCGTCGCCGACTACCTGGCCACCTACAACAAAGGCATAGCGGCGGAATTCAAGAAACTAGCTCCTTCGAATGCGAGCAAGACTCATCAGCTGACCCGCATCATTTCCAGCTCACCGCTCGCAAAGAAGCCTGTCGGTGACAGCTCATCAGACGATGAGTCTGAGGACGAGAAGCCGAAAGTTGCTGGTTTGTATTCTTTTTCCTTAGCCCTATCAACCATTACGAATCCCGGTCTGTGTCTTTTTTAAGTAGAGATTTTGAATTTAAATTAACTTAAGGAACGGAGCATGGGGTGTTCATGTGGTTGAGTATACTGAAGGGTCCGGGGTATGGGCAAAAGGGGCGGAGCAGGGGGTGGTTTTCATACAATCGAACAATCAACCACCTGATCCTGCCTCTTTTGCCCATTCCCCGGACTCGCCAGTGTCGTTGACTGTAGGTTGTCCTTTCGTTTCAGTTAAGCCATTGGTGGCTGCGAAGCCTGTAGTCGTCTCACCGTTGGCCAAGTCCACCTCCACACCGGCTGTGAAGGCCCCGGCTGCCAAAAAGCCCGACAGCTCCAGCGACAGCTCCGATGACGATGAGCCGGCTCCTAAGAAAGTCAATGGCGTTGCCAGTACGTTTTTCTGTCGATTAATTTCACGATATCGTCCTCAAACAACATCAGCTTTGATAATGGAACGCCCCCCCCCCCTGCAGGTAAAGCCGTATCGACACCACTTGGGAAGGCAACCGTGACACCTGTTGCCAAGCCTGCTGCGACTCCCATCAAGAAAACCAACGACAGCTCCAGTGATAGTTCCGATGATGATGAACCGGCGGCTAAATCAAAAGCCCCTACTGGAACTCCTGGTAAGGAAGATCAGATGATTTCGTTAGATTGAGATGTTGGGACCTCATTTTCAACTTGGAAGTGTTGCCATTTGCAGTCTCATTGATTGGTTCCTCTGTTGGGAAATCTGAACATCGTTGAAAGTTTTAACTCATGTTTCGGTTGTAGCGAAACAGAGTCCCGTTAAGGCGGTACCCGCGGTGGCCGCCAAGAAGCCGGCTCCCAGCTCCAGCGATAGCTCCTCCGAGGATGACGCTCCGGCGCCGAAAGCCAAATCCGCATCGACACCGGTTGCCAAGCCAGCCGTGACTCCTGCCGCCAAGCCCGCTACGACTCCCATCAAGAAGAAGGTGGAAAGTTCCAGTGAGAGCTCGGACGATGATGAGCCGGCTCCGAAGAAAGTCAACGGCGTTGCTGGTACGTCTTCCGCCTGTTGGTCTTGAAATTTGCCGTTCGCTGTGCGTGCGAGTGATAATGGAGAGGTCCCCCTTTTAGGGAAAGCCGTAGCGACACCGGTTGGTAAGTCAGCCGTGGCTCCTGCTGCTGGCAAGACTGCAACGACGAGTCCCAGCAAGAAGAAGGCCGACAGTTCCAGTGAGAGCTCCGATGATGATGAGCCTGTCGCTAAACCGAAGCCTACGTCAGTTCCAGGTGAGGCGCGGGGATTTGTTTGTGTTTGATTGTTTGATTGGTTTGAAATCGTTATTCTTGTAAACTCATTGCAAAGTTTAAATTGAAATTTTTTTTTTATCTAAAAGCTATTTTAAGATTTCAAGTAGTTTTTGGGACTAACAAGGGGTCGGAAGGGTAGCGGACATGCCAATCTGCGTGAATTTTTTCTTGCAGATAAGTAGAGTAAATGTGCATGTTTTAGGACTGTATTTTGGCTGTCCTCGAGCCCTGGTCTTGGCGAGAAAAAAATCGGAAGGGTGCCTTTTGCAGTAACCGCTCAATCATTGACTTTGGTGGTTGATTGCTTGATTCAGTCGCGCTTACAGACAGACGGCGAGATTTTATTGCCTGTATACGGTTTTCAGAGGAGGAACTCAGAATGTCTCGGCTTTTTGTTGTTTAATGAAGCTTTAATTATGATTTATGATTTTCAAGAATTGTTTCGTTTGGTCTGGCTGTGGAAGGTTTTTTTGTATTGAGAATTTCAAAGTTGGGGAAACACTGGAGATTTCCATTTGCCCTGATTCTCACTGTAAAAACTTCAGTTTTGAGAAATGGATTGATTTAATAAGTTTTTTTGACACTTTTCTTCTCAAAATGCAATTTTTGATATCGATTGGCATTAGCGGAATCTTCTTTGGAAGCCCGGGGGCGGAGCTATGGGTAATTTCTGAAGTGTCACTCTGAAGTGTCTGGTCGGGCTCGAGAGTGGCCCATAGCTCCGCCCCCCTGGCCGCCTGAAAAGCTCCTGACCTCCAGAGACCCATTGTGGGTTTCCCCATCTAATAATTGTGTATGGAAAATTTATAATCTAGCTGTAAAAGAGACTAGATCAAGCAATCAACCGCTGAAATCAATGGTTAAGCGGTTAGTGCAGTATAGGAACTTTGGAGTTTTTTTTTCTCGCAAAGACCAAGACTCTAGGGCAGCCGAAATATGTTTCTAAAATGTGCATATCTTGTTGAGAATCTGTGGGAAAATATTCAGGCAGATTGGCGTGTCTGCTGTCGTTCCGACCTCTTGTATGCTGTTTTTAATTATATACAGTACATTGATATTTTTGATAAGTGTGGCCATATGCAGTCACTTGCATTAATTTCCCTGTTTGGAACACGACGGAACTGTTTCCTTGACGTAAATGTCTGGGTTATAGTGAAACCGAGTCCCGTCAAGGCTGCACCCGCGGTGTCCGCGAAGAAGCCGGCGTCCAGTTCCAGTGATAGCTCCTCGGAGGAGGAAGCTACGGCTGGAAAGGTGAAAGCCGTCCCCGCTAAGGCAGCATCGACACCGCTGGCCAAGACAACCGTGGCAGCGGTCGTGGCCAAGCCCGCTGCAGTTCTCACCAAAAAGAAGGAGAGCTCTAGCGAAAGCTCCAGCGACGATGAGCCGGCGACGCAGGCGAAAGCCGCGCCAGTACCCGGTAAGGCGGACGGGTGTCTTTGATTTGATTGGTTTGTGTGGAGCGCTCGGTCTTTCGAGAGTTGGTGTTTGGTGTTGGTGATTGTGGATGTATAATATAAGCTTAATTGTTACTGTAAGGAGGGATTTGCTGTGGGAATAAATGAGACAGGGTGTTTGAAAACGAGTCGTTCGCACATTTTTTCGACGAGGAAAATGTTTGGTTTTTTCTTTTGATGAGTAAGTTGCAAGTGAAAGACGTCGGTTACGAGCAAACATATAAGTGGTGTGTTTGGGTTTCAGCCAAACAAAGTCCCGTTAAGTCAGCAGCAGCGGTGGCCGTGAAGAAGCCGGCTTCCAGCTCCAGCGGTAGCTCCTCCGAGGACGACGCTCCGGCGCCGAAAGCCAAAGCCGCATCGACACCGGTTGCCAAGCCAGCCGTGGCTCCTGCCGCCAAGCCCGCTACGACTCCCATCAAGAAGAAGGTGGAAAGTTCCAGTGAGAGCTCGGACGATGATGAGCCGGCTCCGAAGAAAGTCAACGGCGTTGCTGGTAAGTCTTCCGCCTGTTGGTCTTGAAATTTGCCGTTCGCTGTGCGTGCGAGTGATAATGGAGAGGTCCCCCTTTTAGGGAAAGCCGTAGCGACACCGGTTGGTAAGTCAGCCGTGGCTCCTGCTGTTGGCAAGACTGCAACGACGAGTCCCAGCAAGAAGAAGGCCGACAGTTCCAGTGAGAGCTCGGATGATGATGATAAGCCGGCTGTTAAACCGAAAGCAGCTGTAGTTCCTCCAGGTGAGACTTTTTTTTTGAGTTGAACGGTTGGTTTTGACATGCGCTCCTGCATTCGATGTGGATGTGATGTGAATGTAATGGGAGAGTTCAGTTGACTGGAAGAATTGTGGTTGATTCGTTTGAAATCGTTTCTGCCTTTGTGGCGCTTTTGATGTGGTTTAAATGACGCGTCGGAACTTGTTGCAAAGTTACGTTACTTGTGGTTCACTGTTGTTCTAAAATGCGGAATTTGTTTCGTTTAAAAGGTGAGTGATATTTTAATAATGTTGAATGGATGTTGGGGTTTGAAGTATGTGACTTTTGGTTGGTTTTGGAAAATATGTTTTGTTTAAGAGTAAAGTCGATTTTTCTTATTTTGTGAAATTTATTTAACGTAAATAGATTTGGAAATATTGCCATTTACTTTGATTTTCATTGGTGCATCTGTTTGGGAATCTGAACCGCTGTTTAACTTTCACGTTTCGATTGTAGCGAAACAGGCTGCCGTCATGGCGGGACCCGCGGTGGTTGCCAAGAAGCCGGCTTGCAGTTCCAGCGAGAGCTCCTCCGAAGACGACGCTCCGGCTGGGAAGTTCAAAGCCGCTCCGGCTAAGGTGATAGTTAGCGCCGCCGTAAAGACTGCAACACCGCCGAAGGCAGCCGCAGCACCGGTGGTGAAGAAGTCTGCCGCGAAATCCTCCAGCGAGGACGAGTCGTCCGACGACAATTTAGCCAAGCCGAAGCTCCCCGCGAAGAAGGCTGTCACCGTTGTGGCGGGAAAGTTGATTCCGAAGCCGGCGACCCCGGGCGCGGCTGATTCGTCCAGTGAAGACAGCTCGGATGGGGAGGACTTTGATGCGGCTCTGAAGAAGAAGGCTGCTGCTGCTGCCAAGGTGGCGCCGGCGGTGGTTGGGAAAGCTGCGGCTGGTCCGGCGGCGGTGAAGAAGGTCTCGAAGAAGTCCTCGAGCGAGGAGAGCTCGGACGATGAGGCGCAACCGGAACCGCCGGCGAAGAAGGCCAACACAGCGGCGGCTGCGGCTGCTGCTGCCAAGCCGGCTGCGGTGGTGAAGCGGGGACATGTGAGCAGCAGTTCGGACAGTGATGCGTCGTCCTCGGATGGGAAGAAGCCGAAGCTGTTTTCCGCGCAGCCGAAGAAGCAGAAGACGGATTCGCCGGCGGCCGTCGTGGTCAACGGACACAACGGTACCACTCCAGGTACGGTAAGTGCGCATCGTTGAACGTGACTGAATGAGGTGTTTGTCTGTCAGTCTGTCCGTCCGTTTTATCTTATCTGTTTATCTATCTGTCCATCTATTTGTCTATCTGAATCCGCCTCTGCTTGATCCTGTCGCTATTTGTCTGTCTGTCTATTTGACTGACTATCTGTCTATATGTCTGTCTGTTTTATCTGAATATCTGACTGTCCGTGTGTCTGTCAGAATGTCTGTCTGTTTGTCCGCCTATCTTGGTGTCTGTCTGTCTGTCTGTTTGTGGGAAGAGTTTGAGGTCTGTGTCTAAAGGAGGTGCTTGTTGTTGATGTTGCAGAGGTCAACGGGGCTGAAGAGGAAGCAGTGAATGATTGTGGTGGCAACGCCGCGGAGGAGGGTGAGCAGTTTTTGCAGCAGGTCGGCCTGCAGAAGCGCCGCTCATCGCCCTTTCGCCGTGTGAAGAGTGACGTGGTGAATACGGAACTGTTTGGCGGGTCGGACTCGCGTATCTATGATAACTCGTATAACGCCTTCCGCGATGGCATGGGGGACGGCGATTGGGGCGACAAGGCGGCGAGTGACTTCCGCACAGTTAAGGGGAAAAACTTCCGGCATGAAAAAACAAAGAAGAAGCGCGGCTCGTACAAGGGCGGAAAGATCAGCACCGGAGTCAATTCGATCAAGTTTGCCGATTAGAGAGCTGACGGTCGTCGTCGCTGTTGGTGCAGTGGAATCGCTCGTCCCTCGTTGCCTTTTGTTACTGCTGTTTTTTGTTATTATGTGTTATCTCTTAGCACTTTCAGTTTGCATTAGATATTTTTTTGCAGACCGAAGGTACATTTAGTTTCTCTACTGCTGGGCGAGGTTCCATTCGTGGTATTGGTCCTAATTTCCGACGCTTTGGCTGCAGATTGCGGACACAGTTTAGTAATGTGCTTCTGTTTTGGATTATTGGTTATGTTTTGCAGACGCAGTGTTCGTCTGATTAGTAAATTTCGTAATGGAGTATTAGCGAATGACGATGGATGGATTGAGTATTCCTTTGATGGGCTGTGGAGAAGCTGCTGGCGGGCATGACCAGATTACCGGACTATGTGCCGTATGAAGTTTGTAGGTTGCATGTGGATTTATGCGGCGTGATTGGTTTGTTTCCCTGTTGGCGTCGCGTAACCACGCCTCCAGTCAGCTTTGCGGTGTGTGATTGGCCAAAGTTTGTGATAAACAAACGCCCCCTTGTGCCTGCCAAACGGTCAGCTAACTGGCCTGAAACCGCAGCTAAATAAGCCGACCCGTCGTTAGATTGCCCTGGATAATTGGGAATTGATTCTGCATTTGAAATGAAATCGAGGGGGCGAAACAGGTGTTAGAATTAATTCTGATTTGTTTGAGATGCATTGTGTTAAATCCTTGTCCGTTTAGCGACCGAAATTGTGACAAATCACTGAGCTCACGGTCGGGCATACAAAGTAGGGGACCGGAGCCGCAGTGGCTGGAGCCGGCCGTTCAACCGAGCAAAGTGCGAAACATGTGCGTTGAACATGCGTCGAGTAGAGCGGAGCTTGGTGGAGAAAAGCAAACCTCACATCACACACTGTGGCGCCAGGCGGCCAAATAGCACATGCGGCAGGCCGTACACCCGTTGCCTGCAATATGCCAGCGTTAGTTGCATTGCCTGCAGAGTCAATGGCGGAACGCTCTTGGCTGTCCCAGGAATCCGGTAAGTTTCACCCGATTCCCCGCTTTCCCCGCCTCCCCCTCAAGCACACTTCTTCTTATGGAAGGCATGGTGAAACGCGTGGAAGAGTACAAGGTGCGGATTATGAGCGCGGTGGACGCGGACTTCAACGTCCGCGACATGCCCACGGTGGTGCAGTGCATCGAACACCTGGAACGGCTGCCGCTGATCGACACGCAAATCCTCCTGGACACGCGGATCGGGAAGATTGTCAATGATCTGCGGCGGAAGCTGCCGCCCGAGGAGGCTAAGTTCGGAAAGCGACTAAAGAATCTAGCGAAAACTTGGCTGGCCAGTGTTGCCACACAGGACCAGCGCTCCGCAGTCTCGCAACTTTCTAACGGTGAGCATCGGCCACTCCCGCGGGTGGAGGAACTGCGGCGGGAGTCAGTGGGAGGTGGAAATTCAGCTCCGCATTCGCCGGCGGCGGTCAACGGCGCCAGTGCGGGCTCACCCGTGATGAGATCCCTTTTAGAGACATCCTCGACAGGTCGCCGCTCGCAAGTCTCCAGTCCGGCTTCCATCGGTCCACCGCTGGCAGCCAGGCGAACGTCAAGTAGTTCGGCAATATCGGCGGGGGTGAATGGCGGCTCCGCGGGATCCAGCGTCAGCAGTGCGGGCTCGTCTTCCGTGCGCTCAGTGCTGGCGGAGACAAGTTTGGCAAGTCGACGCTCCGAAGCCTCCGGTCCGTCAGCCGCCGCGCCGCTGTCTGGTACGAAACGTCTTCCCAGTACGCCTGGATTCGCTTCAGGCACGAATGGAGGCAGTGCGGGAGGAATTTCCAGTCCGTTGGTGAGACCACTGTCGTCAGCGACGTCTCCAACGTCAGCGACGTCTCCAGCGGTGCGACCACTCGACGACGCTGCCTCCGCGCCCGCCACCCCGATCGTAGCTGGGAAACGTATTACGATCAAGTTTGGCGGACGCCTGGTGGGGAATGCCGGGCTGGGGGAGATACAGCCGCCGGTTGCCAAGCGACAAAAGGTGCTTGACAGTCTTCCCAACAGTCCCGGTTTCTTATCTGGCATGGAATCGTCCTTGTCACACGACGGCGGTGGCTCCCCGGCGTTGGAATTACCCCTGCCGCAGCGGAATGCGGCGACGGCAGCGGCTGCGCCGATGTTGCGGGTCAAAGTGAAGAGTCATGAGGAGTTGATGGCGGCGTTTCAGCTGAAGAATCCCGGATTGAACGTCAGCGTTCCGTCGTCGTCGTCGCATTCTGGTGATGTGTCTGTGATACCTGGCTCGTCCTCTTTGTCCGCCTATGCCAAAAATCGAGCGCTGCAAAGGCTGAAATCGTCCTCATCCGTTGCTGCTGATGTGAGTAGACACTTTTATTTGTAATTGCCTCGGTTGATTGATCGATTACGTCACTTGGTTTGTTTCGAATAGATCGATCGATCGATTGATTGATTGATTTGCTATGCTGATAAAGTTTTAGTTCTATTCGTATGAATCCGGTCCGCTATCGAAAGTCTTCTAATGATTGCTGGTGTTTTGAGTTAAATTCGTATCTCGGTCAGTAAATGGCTGGATTACTGGTACATTGTAATTGATTTAGTGTAGTACTTGCAGAATGGAAAAGCATTGATTGATGGTTTGGCCAGTAAAGTGCAATGTTTGGGTTTGATCAATCAATCAACCTCTTGCCTAGCAGTGTCCATATTAATCAATCAACCAATCAATCGACAGTTTATTCGCGAATCTGGAAATTTTAGCCGTGTCTTGTGGCACCAATCAATCAAGCTTTGCCCATACTACACCAAATCAATCAACGGCTGATCACTCAACGGCTGGCAAGTTCCTCCGTCAGCTGTACTTGTCTGACGGTTTTTTCCTGGTTTGTCTCCAGATCGAACACGTCTCGGAGATTGCTACAAAAGCCCCGACTCATCCTCCCGGTCGCGGTCCCGATCCCGTCGACGCGGAGCTGGAGGAGATTTTGAAGCACCTTCCGCCCCTTGACCCACTCGCCACAGTCAGCTGGGAAGTCTGCCAGCCGACCAGCGAATCATCCGCCACCACAACTGGCGCGATAGACTCCCCCACGCGGCGACACGGCTGGACCGAGGCGTATGAGGATCAGACGCGGACGGGCGAGAAGATGGTCATTTTACCGTATATCTACTTTCCATTCCCTCCACCGTGATAGCACACCGCCACACACACACACACACGCGTGTTTGCTTCTTCCACGTACATCGGCGTTCGACTTCATCTCCTACTCCGCGCAGTTGACCACTCGGTGAGCGGTGCATTACTTTTGGGGGCGGGGCGTCATCGAGTCTCTCTCTGTCTCCATCCCGCCTTTATCCGTGGTTCTCCCCTGACGAGGGGTGGATGCCTATGCTGATGTGAAGTTGGAGGACACATCCATCCTATCGGTTTTTGACGCAGTTCTTTCACACAAACCCCCACACACACCAGGATAAGGCGAGAAATGTCACTGTTTTTTTTTTGAAGAGAAAAATTGATCTGGACGTGGGGAGATCGATGCACTCTCCCGTCTTGTGTTGTGCGGCCTCGCTTTCTGTGTTTTCTGACTCATTTCGGTTCTCGAGTGTTACCCACACCACTGCCCACACACACACACACACACACACGCTCATTTGTTCTAACTCGACGCGCATTTGGAGTTTGGAAATTGGTGGTGGATGTGCTCTCTCTCTCTCTCTCTGTGGTTGGAACTGGCTCTGTACCAAATTTGAAAATATATTCTACTTCCTTTTCGACGTCGTTTTCGACAAAGACAGACAGACACACAAACACCCATGAGCAGACAGACAGACAAGCAGACAAACAGGCACAGACAGACACAGACAGACAAGCAGACAGACACAGACAGACAAGCAGACAGACAGACACAGACAGACAAGCAGACAAACAGACACAGACAGACAAGCAGACAGACAGACACAGTCAGGCAGGGGGGCCTGAAGCACAGCCAGACAGACAGTACAAGCACAGACACGGCGACGAACAGGCAGGCAGACAAACAGTCAGGCAGGGGGGGGGGTTGGCTGAAGCACAGACAGACAGATTACAAAGCTGTAAAAATTGAGATGCGAATTATTACACCGAATCTGTTGTCGGTACATAAGTTTGAAAGCAAAATACGGTACAAGTACAGGCAGTTAAGACTGTTAATGCGACATTCCTCCCCACTTGCCGGATGGCAATAAAATAAAGTATCTTTCAGTTTCCGGGAATGGAAGCCATGCAAAAGTTGTGCAGATCAAGTATACTATCATCTCTAGTGGAAGATGATGTCATATTGGAGAGAGGATTCCAATCTGGCTCGACAACTGCCGCTCAGGCGCATTCTCATCCCAAAAACCGCATGGGAAGCTAACTCGAGCACGCCTCGAAGGCTGTCCACGAAAACGCTCGCGAAGAGCATCTGTTAAATCAGGCCAACTTTCCGTTCACATCATTTTACAAAAAGGAGCGTCCGGATTCTTAGGCGGAGCGGGCACAGCGGGTTGCCGCTGAGGTGGAACTCGAGACGGTGGAAGGCGGTAAACTGCCGGTCCTGAAGCAGCCGCCGGAATGGATGTCCCACTTCCGGTGACGGTGGGTGGTGAGGTTAATGCCAGTGCATCCCGAACCAGCGTCGGCAATTTCGCGGGAGATTTCGGAGCCAGTTCGGGAACAGCGGCCCGGTCGACAGGAGGTGTCGTTCCCTGCAGTGAGTGTCACTTGAATAATGTGCGGGCATTTAAAGAATTGCTACTTGAACCTGCAATTGTGCTTTTCGCTCCGCGTCTGCTTTCGCTGCCTGAACACGCCGCTCCTCCAGATCAGCGACAATCGTCCCGGCAAACTCCTCATACCACTCCCGGAGACGAGTGACGCGTGGATGGTCCGCGATGGGGACGGAAAAGTGCGAGCCTGGTCGAACGCCGAAGCCACCGTCGGCGACGACTGAAAACCGGCCAGTGTCGTCGTACAGCTTACACTGCTTCTGGTCGTTATAGACCACCACGTGCAGGTTCTTGAGGAGGATAATGTCGCCGGCTTTGGAGATGGGTGCGAGTTTGTCGAGAGTGGGTTTATACATCAGGCAGAGGGTCTTGGCGTCGTTGGCGATGTCCATCGACGGGTCCACAATGTGGAAACACTACAAGTACAGATAGACAGGCATCTAGGCAGACAGACAGACAGGCAGGCAGACAGACAGACAGACAGACAGACAGACAGACAGACAGACATGCAGCCAGGCAGGCAGGCAGACATGCAGGCAGGCAGACAGGCAGGCAGACATGCAGGCAGGCAGACAGGCAGGCAGACATGCAGACAGACAGGCAGGCAGGCAGACAGACAGACAGACAGACAGAAAGTACCTGCATATAACTTCGGCCTTTATTAACCAATTTCGGTGGTAGGAAGGACCGCACAACAGCAATAACATTCGAATAATGCTGAGTGCGAGGGATAAGTTCTGCTACTGGTGTGTAGCCGCCCGAGTTGGCCGTCGAGACATTAGGGCCCCGTGGCGCCGGGGTTCGATTGCCGTTGCCTGCAGCTGCGGCAACCTGCTGAGCGTTGATCAGAGCGGCAAACGGCAGCATTGGTTCTTGTACTAACGCGGGGGAGCAAGCAGTGGGCAGTTGCTGGACATCATTAAAGTCGTGGACAAACAGTGAGCCACATGGCTTCGGTACCGTTGCTACAATTAAAACAACACAATAACGTGGTCAGTCACTTAGTTGCTTTAACACTCATCCTCACTCAATCAAAAATCAATTACAGCCTACATGTACACACATGGCCACAATTTTGGGTGGTCTGAGTTCGAGCCATCTGGGTGGTCTGAGTTCGAGCCATCTGGGTGGTCTGAGTTCGAGCCATCAGGGTGGTCTGAGTTCGAGCCATCACGGTGGTCCGAGTTTGAGCCACTCTTGGCTAGAACTTGCCACTTCTTTCTCCTTAATCTTTGATTCAATGCCCGGCCCAGCGGAAAAATTAGATTGAGCAAGCTGCTCTAAATTCCGCCAAAATAAATAAGTTCAATCAATCGATCAATTGAGTAAAAGACGCATGGTCAGCTGTGGCCAAGAGCGAGTGCGCACGGTGACTTGATTCGGCTCGAACTCGGACCACCCTTTTTGGCTTAAAGTTCGCCACCCAAAATTGTGGCCATGTGTGTGCGTACGCTAACTTACCCAGCCAAACTTGTGGCACCGAATCTGCTCCACACAGCAACGTAGCTTCCCAGTTTGGATTTTTGAACTTGGTTTGTTCCTTGATGAAACCTGTGATTAGGCGAAATTAACTGTCTAATTTAGTTTTCTCAGCAACAAATGTATTTTCGCGTTAGACAGGGACAGTCGTACTGGAGTGGAGCGTGTGCACGGCTATGTGCACCGTACACACAGCACAAGCGCCGCGTGGCCGATTAAACGTTCCACAGCTCGTACGCTGTCCCTGTCTAACGCGAACACACAGTAACACTATTATCTGTGGGTAACTAACAAGGTGTCAATTACTTCTGTCAAATTCAGATCGCGGCTGAACTTTTTTCTTGAATACTACCTTCCAAACTATGATTTTAGAAAATATGATTCACGGCAGTGGGATCTCTGTTCAGTGGGAAAAAATCGGGGAGAACACAAGTGCAGCACAACATCGCTCAAGGTCACTTGATTGATTGATTGATTGATTGATTGATCAACGGATTCCAATTTGGAGTTCTGTCGCGTATTTTTCGTCCTTGCTCGAAACCAATTGAAATAATTTCGCTCCGATTGCTCAGGAACTCCGTTGGTTGATTGGTTGATTGTTCAAGTATTAACCCCTGCCCCGCCCCTTTTACCCATTTCAGAGAGCCTCCATTAGATTATATTCTGTCGCTTCCTGTGGAAATTTAATTTGCCTACCTGCGATCAGCACCACCGGTGCCAGTCTGATGTCCTGAAATTCCCCTGGCACTCGCAACTCTGCAGGAATTTCCTCCGCCATCACCGGCAGGTAATCCGTGACAGTGAGGAAAACGCATCCGCCGCGGACACCGCCGGGGAGAATCTCCCGGCACACCAGCCGCCAACGCTTCTGCTGCATAAAGTTACACTGACCGCGACAATTGCTGACCTGAAGGACTGAAAAATATCCGGTGATCGGCACGCCCTCCGGCAGGTCTGCGATTGTGCAACGCGAGAGTGCGGGAAACTTTTGCTAGAAAAACGCAACACAATACTACTAATCAAGCAATCAACCATTGGTTCGCATCACAATACTACTACACCAATCAAGCAATCAACCATTGATTCGCATCACCATACTAGTACACCAATCAAGCAATCAACCATTGATTCGCTCTGATCTAAGCAGTTGTTTGATTGCTCCTAAATCGCAAATAAAGATGGTCTTTAGCTTTTTCATCCGAAACTTCATTAAAAATAAAAATAGTCCCATTTTGTTTGACAAAAAATAGCTAAAAACGCCTTTTGATGTTCAGCTGCTCATATCCATCAAGAATCGATCAATCAAGCGAGGACTCAAGATGAAACTTTCCTGGCGAGTAAAGATGCGAATCAACCAATCAATGCCCCGCCAGCATTACAAGCTCACCTCAAAAATGGTCACCAGATCTTGTATGACTTCATTGGTTAAGGAAGCACATTTCTCGTGGCGAAAACATGCTGTGAGAGGTTCGAATACACGGAGTTTTTTCGTAGGTGGCGCGGAGAGATTGTCTTCGTGGGAAAGATCTTTCGGGCCGGGAACTGCGGATGATGAAGAAAGATCCATTTTTCGGAGCTCCTCGCTTGGTTTCTTCTGCTCCTAGTTTCCTACGCTTAAGAAAGCTGAATTACGAAGCAAAAGCTACAACCAACGAGGATGTCAGTGCTTTTTCCCCGGAGAAAAATGGTTTTTAAGTTGGCGTTTTAACCAGTAACAAAAAAGGAAGAAACAATTCCTCATTCCACTGGATTGTTTTGGACTGGAAAATGGGACTGGAATTCAGTGACAGCGAGTGGAAGTGGAAGTGGAGTCGTAGCCGCAGTTTATTCATATTATTTAATTCCAGTACTGTAACCGTGATCTCCCGATCTCAAGGGACTGTTAAGCCCCACTCCCTCCAGTTATTGGTGACTGTTCAATCGGATTCACTGTGTTGTGATTGGTTGAGATTTAAGAGCAACTTGACAGCGATTGATTGATTGATTAAGCAGAATTTCTTGGCGGATACATTGAATCAATTGATTGATTGATTGTAAGTAAACAATATCGAACGGTGATGAACAGATAAAGATCCGGGTGGATCAAATTAACTGATAGGGCAAAAAAGTGTCCCTTGAGATCGGGCGATTACAGTAAAGTACTTTTTCCTTTTGGCTTCGTGATTCTAAAGAATTCGTGTGAAGTTTTAGCGGAGAATCCGATTTCATCGTCAAGTTGCCAGCCGAATTTTGCGCATGCTAGTTTCGGCTGCGTGAAAGAAGAGAAATGGCCATCGGAGCGGGTTCCTCGGCGTACGACGCTTTCCTCAGCCCGAAGGAAACGGACGATCTATTGACGTTAGTGAACGGGAATTTTTCACACATGATTGGATTGATGCTCTGGGGAAGATGCATTTTTGTTGTTGTTTTGTTGTTGTTTTTGTTGGAAGCAGTCTGGTGTGTGATGAACCAGCGGAAGGATGGACCTTCGACAACATCGCCAAGAATTTCAATCTCCTCTTCCCCAAGTCGGACCACTATCGCGTGGGAAAAGCCTTGGTGAGTTTGCGCCTTTTTGTTTCGGAATGGAGTTCGCTGGCGCGCCGTATTGCTCCCCAAACTTTTCATTAATTTCAAGTTAATGTATTGCGTTGATTGATTGATTGCGTTGATCGATTGATTGATTGCGTTGATTGATTGATTGCATTGATCGATTGATTGATTGCGTTGATTGATTGATTGCGTTGATCGATTGATTGATTGCGTTGATTGATTGATTGCGTTGATCGATTGATTGATTGCGTTGATTGATTGATTGCGTTGATTGATTGATTGCGTTGATCGATTGATTGATTGCGTTGATTGATTGATTAGTTATGTTGATTGGTTGTCATTAAATAGGTCGATTGATTGATTGATTGTCATTGAGTTTATGTTGATTTATTGCGTTGATTGATCTATTGACGTGTTTTACGGCCAGCTTAATTTCGTCAAAAGCTCTTTTGACTAATTGAATTGTGTTGTTTTCGGATGTGCAGGAAATGTTTCTCCTCTGTGGTGTTCTGGACAAAGCAGCTTCCCAACTGGTCTCCGTTTTTCTGCTCTACGATATGTTCAAAGAGCAATCACTGGCCGCGAATCCCTTCGCCTCGCTGTTTTACGTCATTTTGGTAGGCGATCTTGCTTTGTCTTTCGGTCGCGTTGCTATGGGTCACTTCTCTCACGTCTGTCTGTTCAGCATCCCGAGCAGAGACGGAATGTCTCCGCGGATCACGTCAACGGCACCGGCGACGACATTGCCCACCATCTGACCAGAATCGGGTCTCTCACCGACGCCACCGAGTGGTTCCACTTGGGCTTGGCGAAATTCTCCGCGGGATCTCGACTGTTTGTCGCCGAGCTGGCGGCTGGACCGCAGGCGGGGGTACGGTAATCTGTCGTCGTCGAGGAGGACGGATAACTTTATTGTGGCAAAGTGATGTGTCTTTCTAGATGTTTGCTAAGCCACCGACTTTCTTCTCAAACACGGCGTCTGTCAGCAGTTCAGACCCGGTGAGAAACCGTTTGATAGCACAGACAGACTAGCAGACAGACAGACAGACAGACAGACAGACAAGCACGCAGGCAGGCAGGCAGACAGGCAGACAGACAGACAGACAGACAG
>LRSR01005755.1:0-10488 GCA_001579985.1 Hypsibius dujardini | reverse complement strand
GCAGAGTACTAAGAGATGGATTGACTTCCGATACGGTTCCGGCGAGTATTGCCTTAGTACCCACCTACCTGATTATGATTTGGGCAGGGTTGTTCATGTATTAGAATGTGCAACGTTGAACCCTCGACGGAACATTTTGATTGCTTCATGGCTTTGATCTTAATTGCTTGTTCGATGTGATTCCATTTTAGTGCTTTACTGCACGTATGACAATGCCGATGTAGGAGCGGAATGCAATAAAAACGGTGTGCGATGTGTGTGATCTGAATTTCAAGTCGCGCGTACAGTGTGGAATATGGGGACAAAAATGATCTTGGACTAAAGGTAAACTAAAAGGCCCAGTCACTAATGTTTATTTCTAGTTGACTAAAAAACTAATTAGTCAACTAGAATTTTAGTTTTCGCCATTTTGAAGACTTTTGTGGATCGAAATGGACTGAGAATGCAAATTTACGTAAGACACTCAGGCGATTCATATAAAGCGTTGAGTAAGGGCGTGGCCTGTCTTTCTAGACGGTTGTTTTGCCAAGATCGGCGACGTTGCGCTCTGCGAGGGCTCAAACGGATGTAGTCGTGGCTGGACAATAAGAGTTGTTAGTACTGTCTCACACTAGTGAAACGTATGTTCCTCAAATTGTCGCAGATTATTCGTCCATTAAAATTTTACGACCTCGTAATTGCAGGCTGCATACATAGACAGTAGTCATCATGGTTTTCATGATTGAGTCGAGCGGGGAACGTGCCGCGTCTGCATGATGACGCGTAACCGGTTTGGGAATAGGTTTGGCCGATTGACTGACCGTCACAACAATGGTCACGTACATACACACGCACGGCACAGCTTGAGGGGACCCATACGCCTGTCTCGCATACCGACGTTATGTCCCCCGACATTCTGTCCTCCCGACTCACTGGCCGTGGACCTTCTGTTCCTACAGACATTCTGTCCCTACAGACATTCTGTCCAGGTGGACATTCTGTCCCTACAGACATTCTGTCCAGGTGGACATTCTGTCCCTACAGACATTCTGTCCCTACAGACATTGTGGCCTGGTGAAGAAACTGTATCCAGCTATCCAGGCAGTCTGGTCATGGATATACTGGCCTTAGACCAATTCACTCTGATCCGGTCTTGGAGTGTTTCTCAAGGATACTGTCGAACGCGGACTAAGACAATACCCAGAAACAGCATGGGCTTCTGTCGAATATAGGCAAGGCAAAAATCCTTGAAATCATCCGGGTTGACGGATATATAGTTGGTAATGTAACACTATTAGTAGTTTCCTGCATTCGGTTTGGAATCTGTCGGAATCTCGTGCTATGGAGGAATCGTCCGTCACATACTAGCAATACTGGCGCGGACGGGACATAAGAGTCTGACAGACACAATGTCCTAAGGACACAATGTCCGACGGGTGGGACACAATGTCCTAAGGACACAATGTCCGACGGGTGGGACACAATGTCCTAAGGACACAATGTCCTAAGGACACAATGTCCGACGAGCGGGACACAATGTCCGAAGGACACAACGTCCGACGAGCGGGACACAATGTCCGAAGGACACAACGTCCGACGAGCGGGACACAATGTCCTAAGGACACAATGTCCAAAAGACACAATGTCGGGGGACACAACGTCTAGGGACGCAACGTCAGCGCACCATAACCCATCACACGTCAGGGTTCGTTGTGAGCCACGCCGGGCTATGAGTGGCGCACTCGTACTCCCGTAAATCGTAGATCGAAGATTCGTCCCAATCCATTAGCACTATGCCTGCGAGTACCGAATATGTAGAATCAAAGGATATGGACTCATCACTATAGCCGACAACAGATGGACTTGACAGATGGCGGGGGGGGGGTAGCGGGGCGGGTGAGCTTAGATGAACGGCTAAAGCTGGTCCACAGCTATCATGTATGAATGGTCGGAGAACTCCGAAGCTTGCTGGTGACTGTACGAAGCTTGTACAAACGGCGGAAGCTGCTGTAATCTTAGCCTTGAACCATTACGAGTCATATTAACATATTCCAGATTCTTCTAAGACTTTAACGGACGACCGGATGCTTTTCGGAGCTGGGAAGGACGGCTGCTGGTGGGGGTACGGAGCATAGACGGATGGCTGGAAGCCTTCGGGAGCTGGAGAGAGCACTTGGCGGCGGGAAGAAGTTTGAGCGAGGACTGGTGGCTATCAGGAGCTCAAACGGACAGGTGAAAGATTTCAAGAGCTTGAAAGGGTCGTTTGAAGTTGGTCGGAGCTTGACCGGCTGAATGGGTTTGAAGCTTGTACGAACGTTTAAAGCTGGTTCACGGCCCCTGAGATGGATGGCTGCTGACTGTACGGAACTTGTACGAACGGCTAAAGCATGTCTACAACTTTGGTCGGCGGCCGGGAACTCTCCAGTAAGCTTGGACGGACGACCGACAGTTAAACGAAGCACAGACGAATGGCAGGCGGTGACGATCCGATTCTCGGACGGATGACTGGTGATTGTTCGGAGCTTAGACGGACGGCCGGGTGATTTCCGCAACTCAGAAGGGTAGCCCTTAGCTGTCTGGATCTTCGTCCAATGCCTGGTGCTTGTCAAGAGCGGGGAAGTACGATCGGAAGCTCTCCGTAACTTGAACGGACGGTTTCAAAGTTCCACGGAGCTTTGACGGACGGATGGACGAATTCCGTAACTTCGCAAGGTGTAGTCGATAGCTGAGTGAATCTTGGACGGTTGACTTGTGGTAGTCCGGAATATAAACGTATGGGCAGAACCTCGCCGGATCCTCGCCGGGTGGCTGGCAGTTGTTCGGAGCTTCGATGGACGGCCGGATGATTTCCGTAACATTGGTAGGGGTAGTCGGTCGCTGACCGAATCTTGAACGGATGGGTGGTGATTTTCCGGGACTCGGAAGCATGGATGTACGCCGGGAGCTCTCCGGAACTTGAATTGGCGGCTAGCAACTATGCGGAGCCTAGACCGACGGTGAATGGTCTTCCTAATTTGGCAGGGTTAGACAGACAGACAGAAAGACAGACAGACAGTCAGACAGATAGACAGACAGACAGACAGACAGACAGTCAGTCAGACAGACATACAGACAGACAGACAGACAGACAGACAGACAGCTGAATAAGACATGTAGACCGACAGGCAGGTCAATCAGGTCGGGTGTTAGACATCGGCGACCTATTGGATTGCGAACGGGCAGTGGTGAACAGTCAATCTGGGGTACTTGGCCGCAATGCCCTTCTACTATCCTGGACGACCGTCCATTCATCCACCGCACTGACTGAACGTCTACAATTCGAAGAGCCGTCAGCCGTCTGGGCGATCGACATTCTTCCACCAAGATTGACCGTCGATTGCGCTGACTGACCGTGAGGGTCATTACCGGAATCATGTCAGAATTTCCGAAACTCAGGTAGGCAGGACAGGATGGTTGGTGATCCCATCTAGCAAGAGGGAGAGAGGTCTATCAGAGCTTCGGAAAAAACTGCCGGGATAGGTCCGACAACGGAGGGTTCAGTCTCGGTGATTGCGTTGCCGGATTCACGGTCCGCAAAAACGGCTGACGACTCATCTGGAGACACGGTCCATTACCGGACTAACAATCTGTCTGAATATGTGTCTGCTTGCTTGCTTCCTCAGGCTGTTCTCCATCCTCCATTCTCCATTCTCCATTCTCCATCCTCCATCCTCCAACGTCCATCCTCTCCATTCACAGTCCTCCATCCTCTATCCTCCGTTCTCCATCGTCTATCATCTATCCTCCACCCTCCATCCTCCATCCTCCACTCTCCGTCCTCCAACGTCTATCCTCCATTCTCCATCCTCCACGTTTCAGTATCATCCTAAACTGATCTTTAGTTTCTACGATCCACGATTCTCCTTTTTAAATCCCTTCCCTACTACTTTCTCGTGTTGTTATATCCTACCCACCCTTTTCGACCGGTTTTAAGCTCCCCAACTGTAGAAATCTCATTCTTTATATCATGGCTGCACTGAAGGTACGGCAAATCTCACCGCACTGCATAATCAGACTACCCATAAGTGTTATCAATCAATCAATCAATCCACCGCTTGGTTTGTTGAAGCGGTGAGATTCAGCTCAAGTCATCAATCAACCGTAAAGAACTATGGTGCAGGTGACGCCGGTAGAATCCTTATTTCTCCCGGCATCCCATTTCAGAATCTCGTCGCACTGGTCACGGGCGGCTCATCCGGCTTGGGCAAGGCCACCGTCGAACGCTTCATCCAGCTTGGATCGCGTGTGGTGATCGCCGATCTGCCCTCGTCGAAGGGCGCGGACATCGCCAGGGATTTGGGGAAGAACGCCATGTTTGTGCCTCTCGATGTATGTCTCCCTTCCCTTCGTTCCTGTTGGATGTGTTGACATTCTACGCTTTTGCGGAGATTTCTAGTGCAGTTTGTTGTTTGTATGACGGCTTGATTGCAGGTGGTGAATGAGAATCAGGTGGCAGCGGCGCTGCAGGAAGTCTCGGCGAAATTCGGCCGTTTGGATGTCTGCGTCAACTGCGCAGGCATCGCGGTCGCTTACAAAACCTTCAACTTCAACAAGGGATTGGCGCATAAGTTAGAGGATTTCACAAAAGTGATGATGGTACGTTTTGTTTTGCGGCAGATACTGTTTTTGTTTCGTTTTGCGTCCAACTCATCAATCAATCAATCGACCAATCAATCAGTCAGTCAATCAATCAATCGATCTATCAATCAATCGATTAATCAACCAATCAATCAATCGCTCAATCAATCAATTAGGAGTTTGTCTGTCTGTCTGTCTGTCTGCCTGTTTGCCTGCCTGCCTGTCTGTCTGCCTGTTTGTCTGCCTGCCTGTCTGTCTGTCTGTCTGCCCACTCTGTCCATCTGTTGTTTTGTCCCATCGGTCCGCCTCAATCTTTCAAGTTACTGTTTGCCTGCTTCTGGCTCTTTCCTACCCACGACTTCCCTTAACCGTTAATTTCTTCTTGTGGTTTTGCTTGAACGAGTTGTAAGTTACTGTTATAAATCTTGCAGGTGAACGCAGTAGGGACCTTCAATGTCTCCCGGCTGGCTGCAGGGTTGATCGGCAAAAATGAGCCCGACCAAGACGGAGGACGTGGCGTGATCATCAACACATCCAGTGTTGCAGCCTTCGAGGGTCAAATCGGCCAGGTTGCGTATTCCGCCAGTAAGGCCGCCATCGCCGGAATGACCCTGCCGATGGCGAGGGACTTCTCCCATCGGGGAATTCGTGTCGTAGCTGTCGCTCCAGGTACGACACGACGCTTTACACTCACTACTTTAGTCCATCGGGCCATCCGTCCGACCGTCCGACTGTCCGTCCCTCCGACCGTCCGTCCCTCCGACCGTCCGTCCCTCCGACCGTCCGTCCCTCCGACCGTCCGTCCGACTGTCCGACCGTCCGTCCAACTGTCTGTCCGTCCCTCCGACCGTCCGTCCGTGATCTGTATCTGCAATCAGGCGAGACGGAAGCGAAAATAACTTCCAAGCACTTCACACTATTTTATTAATATTTTTTGTAGGTCTTTTTGACACGCCTCTTTTGAGGGAACTCCCGGATAAGGTCCGTACTTTTCTCGCCTCATCGATACCGTTCCCGCCGCGACTGGGCAAACCGGAGGAATTTGCCAAGTTGATTATTGCAATTGTGGAGAATCCCTTTATTAACGGGGAGATTGTGCGGATTGATGGCGGTCTGAGGATGCAGCCTTGACAGGTTCCGGCGATTAGTTTCTGCCATTTGTTTTCTTGCTGTTAGCGTTTTGCCAATCTTATTATGGAACGGGAAGTTGAAGCGGAATCTTCTTTGGATGCCAGGGGGCGGAGCTATGGGCTAGTTTCAATCTAGGCTTCCGAGTGGCATTGTAGAGATGACTCATAGCTCCGCCCCCTGACATCCAAATAAGATTCTGCTGATCTTAATCGATTCTAAATCAAATTTGGAGTGAAAGGATGTCAAAGATCTTGGATTCAAACGTTTTACGGTGGTTGAGATAAAAAAAGTAAAACTGCGAAGACGTTCCTGATGAATCAATCAATCAAGCCCCGGGCCATAGCACAAAATGGTGCGGTAATTTTTTCTTCCTTATTTTTTTCTGAAACCGCGGATGTGATTTCCAGCTCGAGACCCCAATAAAAAATCATGATATATGAGCAAGTATTTGTGAGAAAAAACGCACATATGTACAGTAAACGATAGAACTTAAATCTAACGGAGGGTCCGGAAATGGGCGAAAGGGGCGGGGGCATTAATTGAACAATCAACCAATCAACGCCGCTCCGATTGCTTCCGAGATCCGCTGGTTGATTGGTTGATTGTTCAAGTATTACCCCTGTCCCGCCCCTTTCGCCCATTTCCAACCAAACAACCAATCAACCAATCAACTCAGCTCCGATTGCTTCGGAGATCCGCTGGTTGATTGGTTGATTGTTCAAGTACTACCCCTGTCCCGCCCCTTTTGCCCATTTTCAGGACCCTCAGTCAGATTAAATTCTGTGGCTTACTGTATTGTACATGGGACCGTACCTCTTGTTGCCGTACCTGGATGGTATCCGCATGCGATTTGCGAATACAGATTACAGAGTGATGATGGTGTTGATTGTGAAACTGGAATCCCGCTGTAGTGTAGGTAATGGAGTTGTGGAACTGGAATCCCCCTGTAGTGTAGGTAATGGAGTTGTGGAACTGGAAGAGTTGAATGACTTCTGACGTCACAGCAGTTGTAGCCAATCAGCTGCTGAAAGGGGATGTCTCTTCTCTCTGTCTTCTTGGTTGGTCTTCAAAGGATGCGCCCAGTTTGAATACTGTACCAACGCCAGGGCCCAGACCGAGAGAGAAACCCTTGAAAATTCGCGCTTTACGCCGGCGTTCAACGTTATGGATCAATTACTTTATACATTTTTAGCTTGTTTTGTTGTGGTTTTTGTCAAAGATGGAGCGGGCTAACCGGGGGAAAAGGTCAATTTCATGGTTTTCATTCCGGGACGCCCCAGCCAACGTGTCAAGAGGCAAGTGTGCGAAAGCACGTGCGGCAAAATGTTCTTTTCTGGGTTGATTGGTTGCTTCGTTCGCACCCACCAGCCTGCACTGTGCTACTCAAGCGGATTGATTGCTCTACCCACAAGACTACACAGCGGTAGTGCTTTGAATTTTGTCGTTATCTTTTTTTGGCTTGAAATTGATTTATTTTCCACAGCATTTTTAACAGGATTAAATTTTCGGGGTGGAGATTTGATTTATAAATTATTTCAAAATTACGGCATTTACTGGGGGCAAATTGGTGATTGAGAGGAATTGAACGGGGAAGTGATGCCTTTTCCATTGGCAGTTTGTGCTTCTTCAAATGGGCATTTTTTCCTGCAGCTTTCGTCTCCTCTTTTGACCAGCACTCCTTCCCATGGAGGCCCCGATCCCAGCGGCAGGGCCTGACGCTGTTGTCGCCAGGTAAGCTTGCACGAGAGAACTGTGGCGTCGGTTTGAGCTAAGACCTACTGCAGGTCTTTCCGTTGGTTGCTTTGTTTAGGGCTTGATTGGTTGATTGATTAGTTTGTTTAGGGCTTGATTGGTTGATTGATTAGTTAGAAGTTGTGCACTTTAAACTTTCCCAAGTTTCGTTTCTTGTTAGTTTGATGAGGACAAAAAGGTTTGTTTGTTTGAGTTATTTACGAATATTTTTGTCAAATTTTGATCTACTTTGATTGTGCAAGAGTGGGGAAGTTGTGAGCTAGAACTTTGCCAGACGAAATTCAACGTAAAGCCGTGTTTGATCAGTTGATTGGTTGATTAAAGGGTTGGCTGCTTTGTACTTTATTTTCGAAGTGACCTGCTTTGGAACTTCTTGTGAACCCCGTCTTCCTTCCTCCTTCCTGAATCCTTTAGGGGCCCAATATAACCCCTGCTAATGCGAGTTCGCAGAATGCAACGTAGCAATTGTGCACACTATGATGGGTGCACCGAGGCTTGATTGGTTTATTTACCCGGTCATCGCTGGTTCCATCCAGTGTGGTTTAGATGCACACGTGGCAAAAAGTTTGAGCTAACCGAGTTACGTCACATAACTCGTACAATCTATAGTTTCATACACATGCCGAGTTAAATGGCTTAACTCGGTTAGCGCAAGGTTTTGTGCCACGTGTGCATATTTAAACCACCGTGCCAATGAACCGTACCATGCATACTGAGAGGCCCAACGCAGACTGAGAGGCCCTACGCATACTGAGAGGCCCAACGCATACTGAGAGGCCCAACGCATACTGAGAGGCCCAACGCATACTAAGAGGCCCAACGCATACTGAGAGGCCCAACGCATACTCAGAGGCCCAACGCTTACTGAGAGGCCCAACGCATACTGAGAGGCCCAACGCATACTCAGAGGCCTAAGGCAGACTGATAGGCCCAACGCATACTGAGAGGCCCAGCGCTTTAGGTTGTTGCTGGGCCAGTTCAAATCTGTTTTATCCATTTTTTAGCCCTGTCCCGGAAAGTATCCTCGCTCCGGCTCCGGCTCCGGCTCCCGCGGACCCACCACCTCCACCTCCGCCTCCTCCGCCTTCGCCTCCGCCTGCCAAGACATCCATCCTCATCCCCAATGGAGTGGTGGAGGAGACATCGATCAAGAAGGCGCCTCCACCGAAGCGTCCTAAAAAAGCACCAGTTGCCAAACCACTTCTAGACAACGCAGCTGATGGCGCAGTGGTCAAGCCTTCCCCTCCTAAGAGGAAGGCCTCTCCTCGACCGAGCCGCTCCAAGGCCAAACCAACGACGACTGCCGCAGCAGCAGCCACCGGCGGCGTACCGACATCCGCGGTCACCTTCTATTCCACCAACAATGACCAACAACAACAACAACTCCAGCCTCAGATGATTCAGGGGAATTTCAACATCAGCAACTTCAATCCGGGATCCTTTAGTTTCGTTCAGGCACAGCCACGGCCTGCCGGACCTCCTCAACAGCAAATCCAGCAGCAACTCCAACAGCAGCAGCACCTCCAGCACCAGCAGCAGCCGGTTTTGATCCAGCCCCAAGGTCCCGCACAACGCGGCGCACGGGTGCTGCTACCGAAGCCCGCGTCGGGTAGTCAGAATATCCGGCCAGCCGTGTCGGCGGTGCAGACTGTCGTCCCGAAGCCGCAGAACAACAGCAGCAACAGCGCCCAGATTCCGAATGGGACGATCATGGTGGGAGGAGGACAGCAACCGCAGCAGCAGCAGTTTGTCTCGTTTCAACAGCCTCCCAACGGGCAGTTGCAGCAGCTTTCGACGACGCCGGGCACCGCGGGAAAGAATACCATTGTCAGCGTGGCTCCTCCGCCCGGGCAACCGCAAATGGTCGTGATGAACCAGCAGCAGCAGCAGTTTCAGCCGCCGCCGCCGCCGGGTGTCCAGAATTTGTTGCAACTCAGCAACGGTGGGCAGATTATCCAAACGCAACAGGGTGGGAAGATGGTGTTTTCGGTGGCGCCGCAGCAGTCCACCGCACCCACTCAGTTGATGGTGACCGGCCCGAATGGGAATCAGCTGTTGGCGAATCAGACTGTTGTGCAACCTGGTGGCGCGACGCAGGGACAGCAGCAGCAGCAAGGCCAACAGGGAACGCTCCAAGTTCGACTACAGGCAAGTACTTTGCAAAGAGACGCAGGCAGACGTGCCTACGTACTGCTCAGACAGACGGACGGACGGAGGGATAGACAGACATGCGAACAGGCGGACCTGCAGACAAACAGACAGGCAGACAAACGGACGGATGGAGGGACAGACAGAAATGCGAACAGGCGGACCTGCAGACAAACAGACAGGCAGACGGACGGATGGAGGGAGGGACAGACAGACAGGCGGACTTGCAGACAAACAGACAAGCCGATGGATAGCCAGACAGACGGACGGATGGAGGGACAGACAGACATGCGAACAGGCGGACCTGCAGACAAATAGACAGGCAGACGGATAGGCAGACAGTCGAATAATGTTTATTGTGCAATGGTAGGTGGTTCAGACACCAAACGGACCGATGACGCTGGCTTTCTTCCCGGACCAGTCGGGATCGTTCAACACCACGCCCATTGGAATCCCGCAGCAGCGACTACCAGGACCGCCTCAGCAGAATCAACCGATGAATTCGGTTGCTCAGAATGGGATCACACCGGGCTTTACATTCCTTCCTCAGCAGCAACAGCAGCGGCAACAACCGCCCGGGAACTTCATCAGTGTCAGCGCCCTGGCAGCGCAAGCCTCTGCACAGCAGCAGCAGCCGCCACCACCGCCCCCGGTGACGTACGCACCGCCGGAACCGGCGAAAGAGGAGCCAATCGAGCCGGAATTCAATTTAGAGGAATTTCTGATGCCCGGAATATTTACGACACCGTGTGTGCCTTCCACCGGTACCAGCAATACCGAGCCGTCCGTTTCGAGCTTGACGAATGGACCAACCGGCCAAGTATGTCTCACACAGTTGTGGATAGCAAGACAGACAGACAG
>LRSR01005753.1:0-13373 GCA_001579985.1 Hypsibius dujardini | reverse complement strand
GGTCGCAAAAAAGCACTAGACGGGGATGGCAGGGGGTGTTAATACTATTGGCTAAAAGATCCAAGCATTGAATCAAGCTATCGAAGTTCACCTATTACGTATCTGCATTACACTGTACTAACGGAGTTATCCCTAAAACATCAATCGAACATTGTTAATACTGTCAATACCTACTTTGCGTTAATCACCCTTTTCGTCTCCAGCTATAACAGACAATTATGAGTTCATCAGGTGCTAGAGCTAGCGAGGGCAATCTACTACAGGCAAACCGATGCGTAACGAATGGAGAACTAAATAAACTGCCCCCCCCCTCCCTTCATCAATTAAATTCGTTCGAGTGGACCTCCCAGGTAGTTATTTGCTTTCTCCAGTGAAGTTGAAGGATGACCAAACTTCTCCCGCCTCGGGGCGGGGGAGGGGTTATTTTTTATCATAATTGTTTTGCTTTCATTTTGCGTTTTTACCTTTTTTTTTGTTATTCGTATTCATAAAAAGTCTATCCGCGAAAAAGTCTCCGCCCCTTGTCGCATGAAAAACATTGTTATATAGTCTGTATTCGACATTCTTCCCAACGCCAAATCGCGTACGTGCTCAGTAACATCCGAGCATTGGAATTCCGAGCATCGGGATATTTCTTTAGATACACGCCAACGTATTGCGATTGGTGTACTCATGGTGTCCCTGCACTCGATAGAGACTTAATACCTGCTACTTGTTCCCCTATCCACTTCACGAGCCCTTCCAGGTTCAGCATCACATGTGTCCTCGACTCTCAGCTATGATTTTGAACTTATGAGATAGCTGCAAAAGGTTTCCTGTTCATGGCGAAAAGTTTAGAAAATGCCATAGACACCAGAACGATCTTGCATTCCCGTACCAAACAAAAATGGCCAAAATCAGAGAAATTTGTCTTTACCGAACTGCTTTATAACACCTACTTGAAATTAATTTACAATCGAATGGCCCTATTAAATCCTCACGTGTTAGTTTTACTTTAGCAAACGGTAGTCTTTGTTAAAATAGTCACCCGGTGTCTCTTACGAGTCCTGATGAACTGGAACCGTATATAACTCGCACTTTTACAGGACTTTGTTTCCCCTTACTCGTGTAAATGCACACTGGAAATTTCACTGTGATTACATTCGGTATTGTAGACTTTTTGTAAGAGTAGGAGCGATATACAGCCTTGATAAAATGAATTTGCCTCAACGATTACCATGTGTGCTGTCCAGGGTTCACCAGACATGAGTCATTTATCTTCGGCACCCACACAAACGGAATGGTAAAATTTCATATTCCTCCAGACTGTTTGTTAAATACGCCGTTTTTAGTGTATCAATCAGCTAGACAGTCTAGCCAGATATATCACGTTTTAACTTTCGGAGATTATCATAGCTCTTCTGTAGCTAATGAAGCGAGTCGACTTCCCTTGCTGTTGTCTGCCGAACCCATTGTTCAGCCTCATGTTTAAATTGCATATATTTGAATAGATGATCGTGTAGCTTTAGGAATCTGCAGTCTGCTCGAATCTAAGCGTGTCCGCTATATAACACCGTGGAAGTTGACATACATTCGCATCTGTTTTTGATACACTCGCACCGGATCATCAAGTCCCCGTCAGTCAGTACACGGTGACTTTATAGGAGCCGGTGATTCGATACCCAAGAGAATGGGTACGCCACAGGCTGTCGATGCGATTGGGGGTGAAACATTGCCACCGTTGATACCTTACCACGAATTGGAAGCAAAACGGGTGAGAAACAGTCATCTTATCATACATCGCATTTTGATGATATCACTCTATGCAAAGTGTGATCTGTTTCTAGGCCCTCGTAGTTGGGTTCTATTTCGAGTCATTTAGCAATCCCAGTGAAGTGTGACTTGCCCAATACAAGTCCGGTTTGTAATGGATTGACGGTAGACAAAATAATTTGCCGAGTTGGGGAGAGGAGGAGTAGTTGTAGCCTAAGCCGACTGCCCGGGCCGTTGCCGGGGGGGGGGAGGGGGAGCACGCCTATACTTTAACTTTTTACGTGTTAAAGCTTGCAAAAAAAATTTGACCTTCCTGCCGGGGGGGGTCACAAATTTTTTGCCATCTCCTCGGGCCGACCTCAATCCACCAGTAGGGCATTGGTCAATTTTTGGGAGCTCCAGTCTTCTTTGCACGCATACACCTAGCTCCGCCCTTTGACTTTCAGCAAATACAAATAATGATTCGATTCGATTTCAAATTGAATTTCGGATGGAATGGTGTCTAGGAAAGTGTGTGCCATTGCATAGGAGAAGTCCCCAGCGCTAAACTTTCTGACCAGACTACGTGAGAAAGCATGTTCTCATGAGATCTGGTTCAGAACTGGCCCAGAATACCCCAGATCGGGCCAGAAATGACGAGAATGCTCCTCACGAGATTTTTTCGGATTTTCTCGCCAGAACCATGTGAGAATTCGGTGAGAATCACACGAGACCCACGCGAGGAGAGTCTCGCTAGATTTTGACCAGAATTACACGGAGTTTTCTGGCCAGAAATTCACCAGATATTTTTGTCGAGATTGTTCGCCCGAAGTTTCCCAAGAAATTGAGTGAATTTCAAGGAGACATTTTTCTACAAGAAAGCTCATTCTGATTTCCGTAAGTATAATTTTTCCGAGCAACGCTAAGTCAGTGTCGTGTGCAATTTTTCGAATCTTGCTTGTTGCTGTTTTTTACTTGCAGCGACTGATACTACCGTACTTCGCACTTCATACATATTTCAAATTTTTTGCTACTGTTCCTATCTATTGGAACACAACTCTGAATCAAGCACTTTGGAATATGATGCCAGTATTAATCTGCCTACTGGCGTAACAAGTAAGTAGAAGCACTGTGAAGTTGTTCATCAAAAGTGTTCGACGGATGGGATAAACAATATATATTAATTTATTCCCTCTCTTTAGGTTCATCAAAACATATTGCCCATGTATGGAGAACCTGCATATCCACATTATGCATGGTTTGCCAAGTGAGTATAATGGCATGCATAGTGAACCAGACAGACAGACAGACAGACAGACAGACAGACAGACAAACACACAAATAGACAGGCAGGCAGGCATATGTATGGACTGACTTAAGCGGGAGATGCTACTGTACAAACAAGAAGATGCAGATTGATTAACTCTAGGCGGATAGATTTGGATACTAAATATTTATTGGTTTTTTTTTCAGGGAATTCATCACAATCCGGAAAACGTGCTACAAAAATTAATAAAAATTTCATGTTTTTTTAGTTAACATTGTTCTTTATTTTGGTCGCGCTATTTGGAGTTTCTTTTCTGTCTGAATTGACTGCGGACAATTTTCGAACGTGAATATTATTTAACGTCTGTTTGGATAAAGGGTTCTCCGTTCTTTTCTGAGTTCGCTATTTATGCATTACCGGTTGCTGTTGTCTCAGAGGCGTGGTTCACGTTGTTTCTTTGACCAATCAAAACAAGACGGTACTTCATTGTTATTGGTCTATACTTCACGAGATTTAACGATAATAGTTTAATTGAGCAATGGCTGAATGGCGGGAGAATGTTTCTGACGAATTGTAATTGACCATTCTGGTGAGATCTGGCGGAGATCTCGTCAGATACTTTTCAGAGATTTCTGGCGAGAAATGCCGGATTTCTCACCCAACATTCTTGCCAAGAATAGTATGTTAATTTCGTCAGATCTCGTGAGACAGTATATGGAGGATTTCACCAGATCTGGGCCAGATCTGACGGAAATTTGGCGCTGGGTCTCAGGTACTGGAAATAGCAAAGTGGCTCGAAACCGAACCCACAAAGGGGTTGAGTAGAAATGGGGTAAATACCGCATTTATATATAAATAATAATAAATAATGGGGTACGATACATGTAATGGTACCTGTTGCAACGTTTTATTCGCAGGGCGCGCGGATTGGAACTGGCGCTTTCGGCGAAGTCTTTAAAAGTAAGTCTGACGGAATCTTTTAATGTGGTTTTTTGGCTTATCAGAAATCTGGAAAAATTAATATGTGTTTGATAACAAGTTAGAACCAGTCTTACGCCGAAATCTAGTCCCCATGGCTCGACCCGAAACCCAAAAAAATCAGCGGAGCCCGACAAATCCGAACCGATTTTTTTATTTTTGCTCAAATCCATCCCTAACCCGACCCAAAATCCGAAAATAATCATTCACGGAAGAAAATTTTATTAAATGAAAATGTATTACGTTTTAATTTAGGCCGGAGCATTCAAAAGTGTCAAAACACGTGATGTAGTTACACATGAGGCGGACTGGCACGTGGCATCCTTTTTCAGCTGAAACGTCTTAGTCTATAAGTCCAAATGCCATTATACAGTTTTCCACTCCAAAATGTAAATGCAGTGGTTGAAAAATACTGCGCTCCTGTCAAACTTTTCCGAACCCGCCCGTAAACTAATTTTCTCGACAATTCCCGATCCGAGAGTCGTTTTTTTCGAACCGAAATCCGGAAGGTTTTTTGGGTTTCGGAATTTTCGGGGCCCGAAAGATTTCGACGCAGGACTGGTTTGAACTCCCCCCCCCCTACATTGTATCCGTAATTTTGTTAGAATGCAAATGATTATTGCTATTGGGTGTATCGTAATTATCAAGCAATTGTTGATGATCGAAACATGCTCAATGCGAATGCGCAGAGGATGATGGGAGGGCTTGGAAGTAATCGACTTTACGTTTCAGTCGAGTTCATGACCAAAACATGTGCAGTCAAAGTGTTCAAAGGGGCGATGAAGGAAGGCGATAAGTGGCCTATTGAGGTAAGTCCTAACTAACTTCAAGTCTAAACCGATTATGCATGTGGTGTTAGAGCGGTCACAACATTACATGCACTGATAGATTTCTCCTTTTAAATGGATGAACCATAGTAGCGATTAAATCAGCGGTTTGACGTTGTCACGAGCAACCATTACCGCCGCCTGCCGCTTAATGGTGTCATTTAGTGTTCTCGAATGGTTTTGACCATTATCAAATTTGTTCGTTTTGGCTTCTTTCTCTTTCTCTCTCTCTCGCTCTCTTGTGTGTGTACTATAACCGTATTTAACTGTGACTGTGTGCGTTATTAAGAGGAGTGATCGTCAGTTTAAGATGCTTTTCGGACGACAGACACGACACGCACACACAAACATATTCCAGGTCGTCGCAACTTTGCTCAGTTTTTTTCGATTTCAGATAAGATTACTGTGGAAAGCACGAAGTGAGTTTGTTGTTAACGTTGAAGGAATATCGCGAAGTCCGTTTGGCGACATTTGGATGGTTATGGGATTAGCAGAGGGGAAATCTCTGGACGAGTGTAAGGATTAAAGAAGAATACCATTTACCTAGTTTAACGAATGATCTAATAAAAAATAATCAGATTTAATTTCTGGAAGATCTGCACAACAAACAGCTGGAAGCTCTTACTCTCCCATCGAACGAGTCGTACAAGTGGGAGAATGTTATTCAGTACGTTCGTTGATTACTTACTTAGTTGGCCACTTTATAAATTCTGTAAAGCTTTTCTATATATGTCTCTATGAGCCTAAGATCTATGGGCATTTACTGTTTAGCTGGCTGATCCAGTGCTGTGAAGGAGTGGCTTACCTCCATCGGCTTTACATCATTCATCGTGACCTCAAACCAGCAAAGTACTTGCGGAATAGCGCATTTCAGTACTCTTCCAAATGATTTAGTGCCAAAACTCGTTTCAGTGATATGTTTGCAGCATACTACTCTTCCAAAGTGTCGAGAAGGATGGCCCACGCTGGAAATGTAGACTCGGTGATTTAGGAGTGTCGACTGACAAAGCCCGAGACACGTCTAGAACTGTAAATCAGGTGAGCAATGTAAAGTTACATATGTAGATATTATCAAATTGCTGCACGAAATGGGACAGACAGAAGACAGATAGGCAGGCAGACAGACAGACAACAGACAGGCAGACAGGCAGGCAGACAGACAGACAACAGACAGGCAGACAGGCAGGCAGGCAGGCAGGCAGACCAACAGACAGATAGGCATCCAAGTTGGTTGGTAAGCATTAAGGCGTGTGGACAAAGCAATCAGACTGATGATAAACTTTCAGATTGGACGGTTGGAGTGTGGTAAAGGTGGTCGGTTTTACAGGGTACATCGAAATATATGGCACCAGAAGTGATGGATTTCGATGGTGTGGAAACAGGAATGCCAGAACTTGGCCCTGATGAAAAAAGATGCTCGATACCTGCACCTGCACCCCTTACAACAGAGAAGAGTAAGATCACCCATTCGACATCGCTTGTTAGTTGACCATTACCGTTTGCTTGGTTAGTAACATTACTTGTTTGCGCTTTTAATCTCAGAAAAAAAATACACAAAAGGATGCGATATTTACTCCATGGGAATCATAATTTGAGAGATGCTGAGTCGCAGGTTGATTCTTTCTGAGTAAACATAAAACCACATTTGGACTGTATGTTATCTTCTTTTATGTACTTACAGCAAACCGTTTCTCTCCTATGGAAATGACGACGCCGCCATGAGGCGAGATGTGTGGAATGGTATGAAACAATGACACCCGAAGCAATGAAATGACTCCGTTGCTCATAGTTTATAACTATTTCCTCTAGGTCAAAGGACAGAGCATCTTATCGACTGTCCTCGCCAGATCGAAAGCGTATTGTGGGGTGAAACGGGTTGTTTTGCCGAAGCGGACAACAAACGACCCACAATCGAGGACCTCACATCTTGCCTTAAGGACTGTCAAGAGCGCTGCGAGCGAGAAGATGACGCCCCGTTCCTTCCGTTAACCGTAAGATGCAAAGCAAATTATGTCAAAGAGCTATGGGGCGGGGCAGTGGCGGACCGAGGGGTAATCAACAAATGGGCTGACAAAATGGGCGATTACTATTGAGGGTTAAGGTGCCTCAAGAGCGCCCCCAACCCGTAACCCGTTCACCCGTAAATGAAATCTCTCCGCGTATTATTATTTCGACGTCTATGTGCTTTTATCTTTGCGAGAAAAGTTCTTCTAAAAAAATTTGAGGAGGCAATCGACTGTCGGTGTTAATGCGACCGCCCACGAGAAATCCTAAACACCACGTAAAAATTTGAGACACGGGTAAGATTTTTGCTTCGGTTATGGCAAAACCGCGGTTTGGTATGGGGCGAAAAGAATTTGGGTCAGAGGGTTTCGAATCATACGATTGTCTCACGCCCTTTGGGTTATGGAAAATCGTATCGCCAAGATATGGTTTGCCAAAACGGCGAATCTTGAGACACCGTTATGGTTGCATTACGCGTTGGGATACAGCTTTGAGACGCACCCTATGATCTATTTTTATGATCACGATTTACTCGAGTATGGTCTTTTGCAGATTGCGGATCATGTGTTCGAGACTATCCAGTTGATTCGAAGACGAGTGAAGAAGGATGTTCTGAAATGGACTCGCTCACAGACGCTTGTAGCGCTGCAGATGGGAATCAATGTAAGGTCCCGCCTGGTTAAAAGTGTTTCTTAAACTGATTTCCTGTGATTCCGAAGAGATGGCCAGAATCATTTCAGATATTTCTCAGCGGAATCGCACAACCAAAACAAGAATAAAAGTTTTACTGATTAATATTTTTGGCTTATAGTAGTTATAATTATAGTTATGTTGTTAAAAAATTAAATGACATTAAAACTAAGAATCCTCATTGAATTTTTGTAGTTGATTAAAGAAATGGATATAACAGTTGGTTAATTATATTTTTTGCAAACCCTTTTTTGTCAGCACTAAATGTTGCTGAAAAGTTCCAGTGTTTCACGATCGTGTTGCTTCCATCACCCCGCAGAATTCCGCAATGGCGCTCGTTCAAACAACATACCCCGACCGATGGCCACGCCTTAAGACCTGGTTTACCGAGCTGCAGTGTGAGATCCCTCTACCATATTGGAAAAGTCTTTCAGAGCTCGAAAGGCAAAAACTGGACGAAGCCTTGAGCAAGCACAAAAGATGTGCGACGAAAAAGTTTCTCACCCTCCTACATTCATCGGTGGATCAGCTGCCGGCGGACCAACTCAACACCGGTATTCGAGCGGTCGTGATTCAGGTCAGTCTTTTGAATATACTGAAAAGATGTTTTCAACAGCCCTAAAAGTTTCACACAAGTTTAAATACAGCAGTTTTATATTAGCGATATTGTGGTCGTCAACGTTTGCCATCAATCAACAAAACTCAATCTGTAACATTATATTATTTTCTAAAATTACTGAATGCACTTTAAATATTAGTTTAATATATTCGAAATATTTTTGGCTGGATTGTGGGTTTTCTTTTATTTAAAATGAGGTTTGTTTTTGAGACAGCTCTTTCAGTTTTTTGATCTACTTAATTTTCTGTTTAAATTCCATAACGTCATAATTACACTGTACTTATCCAGGTGGTTCTGAACTTTGTTTACTTCGAGCTGGCGCAACGGACCATCGATCCCGCAAGTCCTCGCATCCTCGCCGACTGTCCGCAGTTTCTGCAACTGCCGGATCTGGCGCGTGACCTGCGACTTGCCTTCACAAAGTTTAACGACTGTCGGACAGCCGTCCAAGACAACGACACGTCTGATAGGGGCATGCAAATTGTCGTGGACACCACAATGGAGATGTTGAAGAATTTTACCGCCACCGTCCAGGCGTGTGCCTGCTGCGACGCTAAGCACGTGGACTTTGCCCAGTTCCGAGACGAACAAGCCCCCGGTCAGTGTTTACAAGCCTGCGTCTGATTCTGCGTCTGCTATGGGTGTATAAAAAACGTGGCAGTGGCAGTGGCAGTGGCAGTGGCAGTGGCAGTGGCAGTGGCAGTGGCGTGACAGTGGCAGTGGCAGTGGCAGTGGCAGTGGCAGTGGCAGTGGCAGTGGCAGTGGCAAAAATTAATATTCGGATACCTACTGATATGATGAGGCTAATCAGCAAAAGAGGAACCGAATGAAAAAAAAATGGAGTAAAGCGATTAGTGATTGTCGGTCTATTCTTGGATTTCAGCGCAATAACGTAAGATTCATCGCGGATATAACTCTCTATTCAAGCATGGTCATTTCGAGCAGATCAACCTCCCCCCCCTACTCTCAAAGTCAGGGCAGAGCTGAACATTCTCGAGTATTGAATAGTGTACTCAATGAAATCCCAAATTGTTTGGCAAAATGTCGGTATTAAATTTAAAATGCTTGAATTGAATTTAACAGTGAACGGTAGAGTTTCAAGTGGTTTGCAGCACGGAAAAAAAGTCATTGCCATGGCCATGCCATTTTGACTAGCCGTGCCACTGCCATTGCCACTGCTACGTTTTCGGTACAACCCTCTGCTATATCGAGTCTTATCCCTAATACCGTTGACCCGATTCAGTACTCTATTTCCGGCAATGATATTTTCTTTTCTACATCATTATTATTATTATTACACTAACAGTATCCCCTCTAAATGCATTATTTCAAACAATTTAACTATCGGTGAAATAAAGATAGTTCCACCTGCTTGTCCGACTCATGTGCCGGTCCTTCGTAACTGGGTTACAGGTTCCCTGCCAAGAACTCCATTTTGAAGCATCAGAGGCAGTGGCCTATTGACTGCTGCCCCCAAGCCTACCGCTGCCCCCTTCAGCTTTCGAAATAACTTTGCGCCTCTCCCTTGGGGAGGGGGGGGGATGAAAACTTCCAAAACGTATTTAATCTGTTCAGTATCACTGCATGGGAAGAGACTTGAAAGAAAAGAAGTGTTAAAAGTGGTCGTTTGCGGCCCCATTCAAGGCAACCGCTGTACAGATACATGTAATTAGTCAAACACGTAAAGTAATGAACTTTTTGAGGCTCTGGGGCAGTTTCACGGGGCAACAAGTTGCCGTTGACTAAGAGTAAAAGTTGCGGGGCTGGTTAGGGCTTTTGATTATGACAGTCGATTTAATTGCTGGTGAAGAAAGGGATGAAACATCTTACCACCCTCTGCCACGAATTTATCAAAAATTAAAACTGCGGTCGGTGAACAGCGGTTCTCTAAATTCCCGTTTTGACAGATGAAAGCCCATTGGCGGACGTGGAACCCATTTTCAAAAGAGTGGCGAAGCAAACCGGTGCGTGGAGCTCACTCAACTACTTCATCAGGGAGTTTCTCCGCCTGCATGTGATTGATAAAAATTTATTGGACGGGCACCTATCCTTCAGCTTCGAGCTGGAAGCCATAACGCGAGCCGTCATGGACTTCCCCTGGGAGGGCTCACAGCGTCCGGGCTTTCGCATGTGGCCGAGTGGCCACTTGATTAACCCCACCGGCGGGCACGCCCTCGAAGCTTTGCGGCACTTGATGAAACGTTGCGATCCCACCAACAAACTCGGGGTCCTCGCGACCTTTATGATCTTTGCCACTCGCTGCTTCGAGTCAGACGAGGTGCATTCGCTGGACGATCTGGCGGACCGGTTGCTAGCTGAAATCAATTGATTCCCGCAAATTTGCAGGCGTCTCACGCCCAGTAGGGAGGACACGCTGCTCAACGTGCAGTTCGCCCACGGCTCGCTGCTCTTGCTGCTCTTTACGGCATGTTCCGAAAACAATCAGCAGCTCATGACCAAACTGAGCGCCATCACACTCACGCTATTCCGGTTCATTGAAATTGAGGGATTCACGGAGGACTGCAGGTCGTCGATGACCGTTTCGTTGATCACGCTGACCTATCAAGGATTTACTGCGTCGGTGGTGGACTGCTTCAAGTTGCTGCTCGATTTGTTTAACAGAATGGAGTTCGATGCGGATTTTTTTCAGGAACTGGTGAGTGAAACCAGACCATAACATCTTTAGCTCGCTGCATGACGTATAGTAAGGGTATTCAAAGTTCGCTTATTTGCAGCGATTATCTCGCTAATTCAAACTCGCTAATCTCCCTGGTTTTGCACGCCCTTGCAACGGTGATACACGCCCCTGGCTTACCTGGGGCTGTGTTTCCTTTGCTAATCTCAACTGACCTGGACCACTCACAAGGCAGATGCACACATTGGCGAGCAGATAACCGAGAAAAGCAGCTCCTTGGCTGCTTTTTTCGCTTATCTTCAAAACCAGGGAGATTAGCGAGTTTGAATTAGCGAGATAATCGCTGCAAATAATCGAACTTTGAATATCCTTAGTGTAGACTGATTGTCATGAATAATGGCTTGCCCATGCGGGCGCCGTACGACTGAGAAAGGCTGTAACACAGTGAATTAGTCTCGGCTGAAATGGGAGGCCGCCTGAGCGAGACGTGAACTATATTTTGGCAAAACAGACCATCAAACGGGAAGATGAATGGATACAACCCAAAAGGTTTGCGCTTAGCTCGAGGGTTGACAGTCCATTTGCAGATTGACGGGCTGGTTGGACAGTTAAAGAGGAATCCGAAAGATGCACGGCCCGTCCGGAAGATGCACAATGAGAGACTCGTTAAGGGTCTTTACAAGTCGGAACCAGGATCCCTCACGACAGCGCCAGTGGGTGGGCGAAGGGACAAATTATTATCTTCAAAATTGATATCCTTGATCATTTTGAAGCTTGTGGGGGGGGTGTAAGGGTCTGATTTATAGTCCCCTGGGGTTAAAAAAAGTTTTCAAACATCAATTCAGGACCATTCTAAAATACTTTTTACCTCATACCTGTATTCTTTATAGGAAGCTTACGTTTGGACCTCACCAAACTTCAAATTTGAACAAAAAACTTGATTTTTATATTTATTTTTTAATTCCCCCTGGGAATCAGACCTACCTTACCCCCACAAGTTTCAAAAGAGACAACAGCCCGAAATTTGGATTCAATTTTCGAAACAATAATTCAGAAATTCAAAATTCATTTTGCCTCTTCGCCCATTCCCCTAGCCCTACTGTGAAGGGTCCAAGTTCCGACGTCAAAGGACCCTGAACGAACCTCTGTTCACAATCAAGGAAGAAGCTTTACGGTCCATTCCAAAAGGACTGTTTCAATGTTGCTCGTGGTCGAAAACGGCCAGTCCGGAACATCCTCCTGCGAAAACTGACTTGTATCCGATGCATGATCCGATACAAAAACGGATATCCGATGCATGATCCGATACAAAAACGGATATCCGATGCATGATCCGATACAAAAACGGATATCCGATGCATGGTCCGATACAACTTATTTGAGACATTTTCGCACGAGATCAGCTCTTTGTTCGTATAGTGTTTCTTCAGTCTAGAAGGTTCGTAGTCAACCCGGAGTATGAGAGTCCGTCGGAAAGATTACGTTCTACCCGGAAACTTGGGCGCCGGCCCGGAGGATAACCGTTTAAATCAGACGTTTTGAGTGGTTCTGACGGAACGGCTTGTTCAAAATGTAACAACCCAGATTAGATCATCCACTCCCCAAACAGACTAAAATTTATACGGAATGACCGCGAGCCTTCCGAATCGGTCATCGACAATTCGGTACGACTGCACACCTTCTGAACTCTCCGTTTACGTAACAATTCGACCGAAGGCTCATCTGTCAATCAGACCGCTTGGCATTTGATCCGGCAGTCGACCTCCCTAAACGGTCACCCCTATCAGTCATTCGGCGCTCGTTGTGGCGGTGGTCTTGATGAGGCGTTTCGATCTCCAAAAAGAACGGAGTGTCCTAAAAAGCCTGATATCTGATGGACGTTTTGGGAGACGAAGAAAGGCATCTTAAAAAAACGGCTAACGTGGTCAAATGCATTGTCTTACCTTGCAGGTACTTTTAATGCGGAACCTAGCAGCGGAGCTGCCGCAATGGTTGGACCAAAATGTCTTAACAGAAATGTGCCGCCTAACGACCAGAACCCTGGCTCAAAACACCGGAAGAAGAAGTGCCCTCCACGCCGCCGAGTTACTGCTGTTCTTCGTGTTGAGCAACCGAGGACGCAACCGCGCGTTCCTGCAAATGGTGTTAACGTCCACGGTCTCGCTGTTGGATCGTGGTATTGAGGATGAGGCCGTGAAAACGCAGCTCGTTCTAGCAGTCCTGGCGGGCTTTCATTGCGACTTTGCAGCGACAGCACAAGCCCTGGTGTCATCGAAACTAACCAACCGAACGATGACCTTTATCCAGAGCTTGAAGAAGGACTTGGCCAGCATTCGGCACAGCGAACACTTGCGTGATGACTCGGTCGTCGCAGCGCTCGGCTTTATTGCGCTGTTGCGGGACTCTTACACAGACAAGAGGACTATGGATTTCAAAGACGTCCCTGCCGTGTTTTTAGGCTTGCTGGATTTTTTGGAGGTAAACTAGGTTGTACCTTGCTTTTCTGATGCTTATAAAGGAGAAATTTCAAACGTAAAAATGCATTTTGACATTTGAGAAGGGTAGTATTTATTCTAGAGGAGATTTTCAAGAAAGGAGCTGAGTTTGGCATTAGGAAATTGA
>LRSR01005751.1:0-11321 GCA_001579985.1 Hypsibius dujardini | reverse complement strand
CTGCGTTCAGTCTCAGACGCGGATCTTCCGGGAACGGCGTACCGATATCCCTGAATGAAATAAGAAAACAGCAATACAAGAAAACAACTCGAGTCCGAAATTAAAAGTCGAGTCGAGTTCAGCAGTATTACCCCGGGCTGTATGAAAAGCGCTTCTCTAGGAACTCCGATAGGTCATCCAAAATCGGCAAACTGTGAAGTGCCACAAACTGTTCTCGTGTCAGCTGAAAATGCGGAACAGACCAAATTGAATTAGGACGCCATGATTTGTGAAGATTTCTTCCACCCCTTACCTACCTTGTTCATAATGTCAACATTGGCCGGGTGGGTCCAGTAACTGTCGTGGACTGCCGCGAAACTAATCCCGGCCCTGAAGACAACACCAATCAGTCCACGGAACTTCACAACAACGGCACAATGCAACCGCTCGGTCGCTCTCACCGTGCAGCATGCAGACACGTTAGCATCATGTGACTCGAGTCTAGCGAGTGGACGAAATTCGGCGGGAACGCATTCTTCTGCTTCATCACATTTGGTTTGCTGTACCCAAAAAAGAAGCCAGGGGTCAAGAAGCCACTGAAGGAAGTTTCATTGTTTTGGAACTTACGAGTTAGCCTGTAGGAGATGAACACTTCGCGATGACTCAGCATAATTCTGCAAAAAATGAAGCCTAGAGCCGGTATCTCATACATGAAATGTAAGTCCGAGATGGCAACCAATATTCCCCAGTCCTGGCCAAAAATCGATCCAACTTTTCCCATTGAACAAACAGAGGGATACCTTTGGCAGCTTGAAATACGGCTGGACCACAGGAAGTCCAAGGGGAGTCACCCACTCAACCGGCTTGTTGCGCACCGACGAGATCAGTTTCGCACAGTCGACGAACCAGTCCTGAATCTGCCGGGCTGATGTGAACATTTGCTTGATGCTGTCGAACGTCTTCTCGGCAAGGTATGAAGCTGCCGGCAAGCTTTTATGTTCCGGAAAGGCCTTGATGTCGGCCAATTGTTTCTGAATCTGCGCCCTGGCTCCGTACCGAGTGACGCCGTAGACAATAGTCATCACGGTCTGCTTCACCACCTACCACATCAAGAGTAATCTACTTTAGGATTCGATTCCATGTTAAACACAGCCAGCAATGCCATTCTCAATTCATCCAATTTACCTTGCGGCTAACGAATCCGTCCAACACTTTTGCAATCTCGACATCTGCAGCAGCGTCCTGATGACGCTCTTTCTCCACCTAAATGACAAACCCCCCACCACATCAAAGGACATCCCCAAACACTTACACCAAAGGCAACGGAAGTGCGTGAAGGTGAAAGTTTACCAAGCCAGCGACGCCACTGTACACATCCTGCGGCGTCTCAAAGGGGTACAAATTTACCGCCTCTGCTCCCTTCTGATCACGACCAAGTGCAGCGTAATGTTGAAGCCCGTTACAGGAGCCATCCTGATGGACAGGGAAGTGGCTTACATACGCAGCCGGATTCGGGCTGCGGGAGGCATTAGCAATTTCCATGCAACATGCTAACGTCTGCCAGGGATCGTCCGATTCTTTCCACCATTGTTTTCCCTGAGAATTAACATTGTCGTTGAGCCAAACTTTTGCATCCAAGAAAAAGACATCGCACCGTTAAGGGATTGTCGGCAGAGTCCAAAATGTCGTCCAGAATCTCATTGGCCCAAGCCAGCCGATCAGTCAGCGATGACCTGCATGAGAGCCATGATGTTGAATGACATGTACACGCTGTGGTAAAACCCTTGCGCTAACCGAGTCAAGCCATTACACTCGTTACATGGCTTTTATACACAGCCCCGAGTTGAAATGCTTAATTCGGTCAGTGCAAGGTTTGTGCCACGTGTGCACTTCAGCCAGGAGAACACAGGGTACACACTGTGGTAAAACCCTTGCGCTAACCGAGTCAAGCCATTACACTCGTTGCACGGCTGTTATACACAGCCCCCGAGTTGAAATGCTTAACTCGGTCAGTGCAAGGTTTGTGCCACGTGTGCACTTCAGCCAGGAGAATACAGGGCAGACGTACGCCACAAAGCACTTACTTCTTTTTAAGGCCAGTTAGGTTAATCAGGTGAATTTTTAGCCAATCGAGACCTTTGTCCCCCAGCGGCATGCCTTTGGCAAAAAGGAGCATGCTTCGAGCCATATCGCCGCCGAGATGTTGAAAATGCGGAGGGACCGGGTAAACCCGTCCACGGAAGTCGATGTTTTGTGGGAACCAAAAGACGCTGTCGCGGAACTGGAATAAAGGACAAAGTGGCCAGGTGATGAGCAGTCTAACGACATGTGAAAACTCACGTGGTTAGCAATCGACAGCTTATATAGCGCATCACACCACAAGCTGAACATTTCACTCCGTTTCTTCTTCAACATAAATCTCTGCCGGTAGATGACGTTCTTCTCCTCTGATGACAAATCTCTAAAAACAACCACCAGAATAATGTGAACCAAGGTCGGGGAGGCTAATATGTTTTGGCATTCACCGAGTAATCTTTGGTAGCGCCGGGCACTGCGACACGGGAAGGGGAATATCCACTTGCTCCATTCCGCCGTTCCTGAAGACCTGAATGATCAGGTCCAGGACAGGCTTGTTGACGATCCACGGTGAAGCCCCGAGTTGGTTTAACGTGTCCAGGATGGGGAAAATTTGTTTCGAGGGAACCAAATCCACTACACAGCCCTGCTTCATCGACATTTCCGGCAATCGCGTCAGAACGGCTGAAGTAACACGAGAATACCAATAAGATGTACGTTCTCCAGAAACCGTGATGGTAAACGTCAACCAGAGTCCTACTCTTTTGCAGGAGGTAACCGCCTGTCTTTGCAGTCAGCCATGGATGTGGAGGCACGCAGGTCGGACACATATCTGTGTCGAAATTCAGCGTCTCCGGCCTCGAGCCCTTGTACAGCTTCACTAGCACAGGATGAGGCTGGAAAAAAAGGTTTAACGTAAGTTAGGAGACAGGAAAACGGAACCTACAGCAATCTCCATACCTTCACTTCTTCCTTCAAGCGGTCAGCATAATGACGGTACACTTTATACACAGCCGGCACGTACTGGTGCATCTCCACTTGCCGCAGCATGGTGCTATCCATTTTGATCTCGTTGATTATCGTGTCGTAGAGAAATTTACCGATGCGAACGAGAATGAATTTGGACCAGCTATGCTCTCCCAGATCCTAACACACAAGAACAAGCACCGTATTAGGCACAATGGCGAGGAGGAGACAAGCATTGAACAATAACAACAGAAAATACAGAATAAATAAATGGGTGGCTAAACACGTGAGGTAAAACACCTTATAGTTACAGTGACAGATCACTCACTGCCCTGGCCGGCTATTTCATGTCATGTTAGACACCTCACAGTTACAGTTACAGATCACTCACCGCTCTGGCCGGCAATTTCATGTCATGCTAAACACCTTATAGTTACAGTTACAGATCACTCACTGCCCTGGCCGGCTATTTCATGTCATGCTAAACACCTTATAGTTACAGTTACAGATCACTCACTGCCCTGGCCGGCAATTTCATGTCATGTTAGACACCTTATAGTTACAGTTAAAGATCACTCACCGCCCTGGCCGGCAATTTCATGTCATGTTCCACCTTTTCCCAGTATTGGCGACAGTTATACATGCTGGTCACTTGCTTATCCTCAAAGTATTTCAGGTACTCGGAATACGTTTTCTCCAACTAGAAAACATGACATACATTCAACTGAGCGATTAATAAACCGGCATCGAAAACACAAAGTTCTCACCCGGTCGACCAGCTTGTAATTTTTCTTGCACTGAAGAAGATACTTATCCATAACCTTACGTCCAAGCTGGGCGTGGAGCATGAAGGTGGACGGGGTGTATCCTTCCGATCCTTGTGCCAAACGAATGAGCTCCTAAAAGAACAATTGGATAAACATCAATCACGCTGGCCACCACTTCTGGACTTTCACGGCTTAAGGGAAGAGGAAAAGTGTACGTACATCCACCAAGATGTCAACGTAGTCCGATATCGGGAGCGTGGCCAGGTAAGGATAAATATGAACGCCCCTCTTAGGCCTGAACTGCATTTTCAGGGCATCCATGTTCCGCTGCAAAGACATTTCCAGCGTCTTCGCCCACTGCTGCTTGAGACTGTCCAGCTTGCTGCGGTACAAGCGGGTCTTCGCGTCCGGCGCGACGGCATCAATCGACTTCACCGTCAGCACTCCACGCATTTCGCGATCCATTTGATCTTTCAGCAACTGCCTCGACAGATCGCGATTCGGGAGGACACCACGGTAGGGGGTGTCTTTGAGGACAGCCGATGGGCGGTGATTGAGCGATTCCAGAATGGTTGGTTGGTAGGACACATCGCAGAAGGGAATAGTAGGTTGAAAGTTTGGTCGAATTTCATGGATGACTCGGAGGACGCAATCTCGTTCGTCCAAAACGAACCGGCATTGCAGGAACATATCCTGCAGCGGAATATTCTGCAAACAAAAACCAACGATATAGAACTCATTCCTTTCTGAGGCAGTTTCAGCGCATGAAAATCACAAAGCCCACCTCGTCTTGCATTTGCCGGATAATTCGTTTGGCAGTTTTCACATCGATCGGGTCGTGGCGTGCAATCGTCTCCAGAGCGGAAGCAAAGGACTGCGCGTTGGGCCGGATGCCGTCACTCTTCATCTGCTGGAATATTTCTTTCACCGTCACCATATTTCCCTGAGGAATAAAATAAGGCGTTTTTTAATGACTGCAAAACAAGAGGGAAAACATACGAAAAACAGGTGTCTAGCAGTAGACGCATAAAAAATGGGCGAGCAACGACAAGAATCAAAGCTCAAACTTACTTACCTCTTTCGCAAATATGTTCAACAAAAGATTGTAGACAGAAACGTCCACAATCTTCCGGCGGTCTACCGGACTTGGATACTGCTCCCTGTAGAAGGCGATCGCGCCGAATATCGGCTTCACCTAAGTTAACAAGTGATGGTTGGAATTAAGCAAGCAAACCAAGTGCATGGACGTAATCAACACGAGATAAGTAGATTCACTGTCTAAAAGAGCTTCCTATTCCAGCACCATCCAAAAGAGGGAAATTCTTACCAAGTCGATGTGTGCACAAGCAAGAATGTATGACTTCAAGCTCGAATTGAGCTGCTGAATGGTCATCTCGCGAACCGTCGCATCCTCCTGGCACTGCTCCACGATCCTCGCCTCCTCTTTCAACGCCTTATTTATCACGCTCTTGGACTCTTTCTTGGGCGGCGCGTCCTTTTTGGGTGCGCTGTTCTTAACCGGCAAAGCCGATTCGAGCGCAGATGGCGCCTGAATCCGAAAGTCCGACACATTGGATAGATGATCCTGATGGAGGTGACTTCCGTCGTGGATGTGGCTGGCAAGAATGTCCAACCGATGATCGTTGAAATTTATCCGTGGTGCAGTTTTACGAGAACGGGACTTTTTGGCAGTTGCAGCGGCGGCAGCTTCGCGTTCCCTCAGCATCCTTATTTTATCCTTCAGTTGATGCCGGCTGTTTTGGAGAACTGCAAGGGTTCAAATTTATGCAGTTAAAACAATTAAACTCCAAGGTGTAAAAAAACACCCGCTTTCTGGCTCGCTCCGGCCGATTAATGGCCATCGAATAAGTAAGTACAATCAATCAATCAATCAATTCACCACTTGCTAAATAGTACAGTAGCTGTACTCAGAGCCAGCTGAAAAGTGAAACTGAAAATCTGGCTGAATTAAATTTTTGCGCAGCTGCGCGCTGATTTGGTTGGCTGATTTCAGCTAAGTTTTGGCTGAAATTCAACAGTTTTGGCTGAAATTCAACAGTTTTGGCTGAAACTCAACAGCTTGATCCATCATTTCTAACCGGAACGTCGCCTATAAAAGTCAGCGCCAATCAACCAATCCATCGCTCACGTATTCGTTTCTGGGGAAGAATAAACAATCAAGCAATCAAGGGATCTGTGACGTAGAGTAAAGCACAAAGTTTACAATCAATCAATGAACCGTAACAAACAGTCCATCAGTCTATTTCATTTTAATTCACTTGGATCCCGCTTTCCACTCAGAGCAGCTTTTTGTCTGAAAGCGTATGATTAGTCAACTTCAATCTGAAAAAATTGGTTTTAATTCAGCCAGGATTTCAGTCACATTTTTAAGCTAGCTCTGAATACAACCAGTGTACTACATCAGGCTCGTGTCGTGATGATCAATCAATCAAGCGTTCCATGAACCGTAAAATTTTAGCGATTACTTTTATGCAATCAATACATCGATCAACCGCAAATCGGTATGGGCAAGTGCCGATGGAAGTATCATCAACCACCAAGGCAATATCAATAGATTCCTCACTCACCTTTTATGATCTCCCGATGAATATTGTCGACTTCCGGTGGAAACGTTTGTCTTTTTGTATCGAACGAGCTTTGTTTTTTCGTGGCTGGTTTATTCTTTTTCTTTGCGGTCTTCTCAATTTCCACAATTAAATTCGTTTCGGCTGAACTCGGCGGGGCCGACAAAGTGGCTGCAGCAAAGAAAAGTGAATTTGGACTCATTACCGGGTGAAACCATCACAGCGCGAGGATAAGGGAAGGAAGAAATTTGAACCTTTGAAACGAAGGGAGCGCGGAATTTTGAGAAGATTTCTCACGAGCGTTTTCTCCTCCAACAAACGACGCAGCGGAGCCCGTAAAGCTCTACTTCCGTGCACATGATCCAATAGGCATCCAAACCGTAAGGCCATGATGAGTGCATGTGAAAGACCAAAGGGGACAGGAAATCCCGAAATAAACGCTTTCCGGGACAATAAAAACAGACGAAGATAATAAATAATAATAATAAATAATAAAAATAAATATTGCGAAACGGGGAAATGTGCAGAGCGCACTGAATGAGATGACGTGCGCAATGCGCAATGCCCTGTTGCTCAAATATAAGCCCAACAACAATATAAATATACATTTTTAGCGAATTTTTCCTTTTTAAATTGAAATTGGGATAATTGATTCGCTAATGCTGTAGTGCCCTAGAGAACCGAATTCGGATCAATTTCACGATGGCCCACATCGACAGTATCCTAAAAGGCCGGCCAGCGGAGATTTTGAGTCCTTATAAGGTTCATCATCATGGTTTCCTCAGTCGATTGATCGATTAGATGGGCAGATGAATTGATTGATTGATTGATTAATCGATTTGTGGTTCTCTTCTTGTAGCTCATCGTTGCCGTCCTCATTCGCGAGTACATCCGACTGCGCCGGGAACTCTGTCCTGACCTGTTCTCCCCGAAAATGACTTCCCTTGCCAAAGAAAAAGAGCGCGATGAATGCCGCAACTATGTCACGCGGAACAGCATCGATTTGGATAATTTTGCGTTGAGTGCGAAAGAAGCCTTCGACACGCTGCGTTTGCTGCAACACTTAGCGCGGTCGCCTGAACGAAGCTTCTCGTGTTTGATCTATATCATAAGGAGGGTATTGAACAAAGCCCATTTCCTTCTATTCCAGAGGGTGATCGAGCTGTTTAAGAAGGATGATCAGGATGAAATTGCCCGGTGAGTTTTACGTGTTCGCTGAGCCACTGATTGATTTATTGTCGCGGCTTTTGATTAGCTCAAACTCTCATCGCATTGTTGCTTGGTTGCTTGATTGATTGATATATAATTCGCTAACGCACCGTCTCCAGTTAATTGAAATATTCCATGGGATTGAAATATTCCGACGGAGACTATCCTAATTGTTATTAAAATAAATTTTGAAACTTCAAACATGTTTTTAAAAATGGGTACATGTTTACCATTTTAAGATTTAATGGAATAACAATACCGGTTTATTTTACTTATAGTCGCTTTTTCGACCATTTCAACAACAAAGTCTTTCTCTTTTAGTAGTTGTGAGCTCATTGCGATCAAAATTAGTTGGTTCCCGTTCCTGTCATTATGAAAACCCATTGAGCAATGAAATTTATGCTTTTCCAGGTATGTGGATTGCAACTTGGGACAAGTGATGCATGCGGCCAAGATGGAGAATGCCACAGGTAGTCTCTTCGTCCAGAATGTCAAAGTCACCTTCGATGAAATGACATTCACGACCTGTGAGCGTTTCAACGATGCGGTCCTTGAATACATCAATGCGGGCTTCATGCAAATGGGCGAAGTGTATGGCAAGTCGCCTTTGTCGCCGGACAAAGAGAGCGGATCGAATGGAGCCAGTGTCGGTGTCACGGAGTCGCAGACCGGATATGTCTTGTGCCGGGAAGCTGATTTGATTGAAACTAATCCACAAGCGGCTGGCGATCTCTCGTTTGCCGACGAGCAGGTGGCGCGGGTTTTGGATTTGAAGCCCTCTGTTGAAAATGGTAAAGACAATCCGATCGACTTCGCTTTGATCTTTACTTGTGGGAGGTTCCTTTTTAGTGTCTGTTTGTCTAACTGCCTGCCTGCCTGTCTGCCTGCCTGCTTGCCTGCCTGCCTGCCTGCCTGCCTGCCTGCCTGCCTGCCTGCCTGCCTGCCTGGCTCTCTTTCTGTTTATCTGTGTGTCTGTTTGTACGTGCGTGTGTATCTATGTATTTTGTGTAATTTGTTATTAATCTGTGTCTCCATGTTCATCACTATCTGTTATGGAATTTCCAAGTCTCAGGTGTCTCTTGTTTTCAGTTGCCTTTGTCCAGTATCTCGACGACATCCGGCGGAAAAACTATCAGGGCGCACTGGACGCCCTGCATCGCTACAGTGTCCTTAAAGGCATTCCCGATGAGCGGCCGTGGCGCAACGGCGATCAGTCTCCTGCCCTGCAACCCGGTGGAGCCAGTCTGCACATTTGCATAATGCACTTCACCGCCGGTCATTCGGCTCTCGCATTGGAATCCCTAAAAGAGTGCATCTTTTTGGCGCAAGAAAAAGGAGCCACTGAACTTCTCAGTACCTGCATGTACTGGCTGGCCGCTCTGGAGCTCAACAACAACCAGTATGAGAAGCTGTATCGCGGTGCGCGGGGAGGGGAATTCGTGCGGTATCCCGACGTGCTGCGTCAGTTTGCGGCCGCCATCGCTCGTTTTGATGCGTTGAGCGGGGCGAGTATGCTGAAGGCCTTCCACGATCTCAACTACTCGGAAGCCATCAATGACGCGGCCTGCGGTTGCGCTGCCTTGATACAGCAGTACACGACGCGGGCAACCATGTGGAAGCTGTACGGGTTTGAGGATCTGGCAGTGGTGTACGCCCAGGCGTCTGTGCAGTTGCTGGCTGGCGCTCAACCCAACGGCTTCCCTGTAGCCAATGATGCCGTTGCATTGTCGCTGGGTTAGTCGGACTTACAAACAACCGTCAGACAGGCAGACTCCAACAGACAGGCATCCAGGCTAATTAGCGGGTACAGTTAAAGACATTTAAAACAGACTCTGCAATCCAAGACGGTCTTCTGTTTTAGGTCTTCTGCTCGAACAAGCAGTGAGAAAGAATGATCAACCTGCCTTGGAAGTACTTTTCGACTATAGTCACGAGACTTTCCCCATTGACAGCAGCAAGGAGTGGCACGCATGGGGACTGGCGGAACTGGCGTGGAAGTACCAGAAGAACTTCCACCAGCAAGATTACGGAGCTTGTGAAGTGATCGTTGATCAGCTAAGCGTGATCAATCCGGCCGAGGCTTCGCTCAGAAGGGCGGAATTGCTCTACGCCAAAGATTTGATGCCCCGAAAAGCGTTGATTCTGTTGAGTGAAATGTATGATGCAGGGCGGAATATTTCCGCTCACATAGATGACATCAGCAAGTTTTCAATCACGCTCAAACTGCGCATCCTGCGGTTAAAAGGTAAGGTTTACTTTTGTTGATCGCCCTTTCGTTCTTGTCTGCGCTTTTCGGTAACTTCTCGGTCTATCAGATCATTGTTGTCTGCGGTCGACTTCCTCAGTCAATTACGTGTTACCTGTAATTTTACTTTTTTCTCCTTTTTTCATTGGTGATTGTTGCTGACAATAAAATCTTCTTATTTAGGTGAAATTTACCTGAAAACTGGATGTGAACTGGAGGCGCTGGAGACCGCCAAGGAAGCATTAGGCCTATCTGTGGACCATCCCAACAGTCTGCTCAAAGCTAAAGTGCAGCTGCAGCTCGCTTATATCTGGTATCACCTGAAGGAGCTCTCGCAGTCCCGAAACTGCATGGCATTGAGCTTTCCCGTATTATGCGGTTGCGGTTGCCCACTGGACGAGGCCAAGGCATGGTTCCTGAAAGGGAAGCTGATCACCCCCAAGAACAGCCTTGAAGAGATCAGATGTTACGAACACGCCCTGGAACTGTTTTCCCGGTGCTCCTCCGTAGCGGATATGCTGGAATGTTTGCGTCTCCTCGCCGTGCTTTACGATACGATGGGCCAGACTGCATCACGAGATCATGTTTGCGGCCTTTTTCTGACACTTCACGACAAATTTCCCCACATTGCCGTTGAAAAATCTCTTTGAGCTCTCGCTACTCCACTGAACGTTCCTGTTTACTGACAAAGCAATAAAATCTGTTTCGCCGACGTAATCCATGACTCCCGCCCGTGTACGTTGAGTCCGCTGAGTCCGGATTCCGTCCGTTGAGTCCGGATTTCGTCCGTTGAGTCCGGATTCCGTCCGTTGAGTCCGGATTCCGTCCGTTTAGTCCGGATTCCGTCTGTTGAGTCCGGATTCCGTCCGTTGGGTCCGGATTCCGTCCGTTTAGTCCGGATTCCGTCCGTTGAGTCCGGATTCCGTCTGTTGAGTCTGGATTCCGTCCGTTGGGTCCGGATTCCGTCCGTTTAGTCCGGATTCCGTCCGTTGAGTCCGGATTCCGTCCGTTGGGTCCGGATTCCGTCCGTTGGGTCCGGATTCCGTCCGTTGAGTCCGGATTCCGTCTGTTGAGTCCGGATTCCGTCCGTTTAGCCCGGATTCCGTCCGTTGAACTGGGAGTTTTCCTTCACGCCGTTTTGTCGTGGAACCAACCGATTGTTGTTGCGGATGGGCCCAAGTTGCTGTTGGATGGTGCATCAACAACGCCCGTGGTGGGAATGAGTGGATCGATCGGTTTCGCCTTCTTGAAGCTCCTTTCCAGCTGAGCTACGTACTCATCTGGCAGAACTAGGATGAGAATAACCAGTCAGATGGGAACGGTGCCGACAATCCGAGCAATGTGCATTTTGACTCCACGGAGAAAAACATCGATTCATAGAACACGGGGTAAAATGTTAAAGAGGTAGGCGACAGGCAAAGGGTACCTGGTGCTCAGGCAGTCAGATATACTACACACACCGCTGTTGGTCGCGAGAATGAGGAGCTCCGATAT
>LRSR01005750.1:0-17477 GCA_001579985.1 Hypsibius dujardini | reverse complement strand
TAATATGCGGTTGAAGTCTAGGAATAATTATTCCAAGGTAATACCAAAAATTCAACAATCAATCGTACGCTTTATGCCAAAACTAAAGAAGAACTAAAATCGATCAATCAATGGCGTAACAGCCGCCATTGCCTATAGCGTCGATAAATACAACGATCAACGGAAGACATTTCCAGTAACGTTGAGAGCGCCCCCTATGTACCACCGCGGATTGGTTTTTGATTTTTAAAAAATGTTAGGAGGCATTTGTATTTTTTTTTCGATTAAAATATTGAGAACTAAGTTATATGCACATAACAAACTAAAAAAATGTGAAACATTTCGCCTTCCAGAGATGCAAAATTCCCTTGTTAAACGTATGTATAGGTTTCTTTGCAAAATTACAGAAACTAAAACAAAACGAGTCGCTAAATTTTTGTTCCTTTTAGTGTATTTTTCATTAGCTTTTCAATACGTTTATGGCTGCGTTGAGTAGAAAAAAGGGATATTGGTACGAGGTAAACTTTTATTTCGGCTAATGTCAAAATCGCTTTTAATTCGGCTAATCGGGGGAAGCAGGGGGCGCAAGTATCGCACTTTTCAATACCAGGTACGCGGGACATACATCATTTGCACTCGTACAAGCAACCAAAACAACCGACCGAGCTGCTGCAGCTTTATTCAGTTGCTCCACAAGGGCCATCCGAACACTCGATTCACTCCAGATCCCGTGATTTTGAATATTGCAACATCATCTGGCAAAATGCCAGCCCTTTTGCCAATCCTCGGTGCTGCACACACTACAACTTTGGCCAGAAAAATCGGGACGCTCGATTTGTCAAGAGGCGCTTTGTTACCACAAAGCTGCAGGCTATACAAAAAAGTGCTTCGATTTGAGGCGGAAAAAGTTGGCCACAAGATTACACTGCGCATTTGCGCAACACAGACTGTGCATTGCGCACCTACACACGACAGCTTTCACTCTGCTGACAAGAGTATTTAATTCACCGGAAAAAATGGGAAGACGTAAACTGTGAAACAAAGCATAGTGAAAATTTAAAAAAATAATTTAAAAGTAAAACTTGCAGCAGTGCAGTGCAGTGTGCAGCATTTCACATACTACAGATTGCACTTGTGGTCTTGTGACCAACTATTTCCCTTCAAATCAAAGCACTTTTTTTGTATAGGCTGCAGCCTTGTGGTAACAAAGCACCTCTTGACAAATCGAGCGTCCCGATTTTTCTGGTCAAAGGTGGAAGATTGCGATCAGCTGATTTCAAGAAACAAACGCATAATCACCTCGAAATGCTTACCTTTCCTGTGGCATGGACGGCGCCCAAGTGGCGCCTCAATTCCGTCTCTTTTACAGCAAAATTTTTCCTTGTTTTTTCAAAACAGTCGTCTGAACTCTACAAAGGTATTCCTGCCTCTCTCTCAATCCCCTCTTGTTGGCAAAATTTTGTTTGACTTTATCAAAGTTTCAATATCTGTGCCAAGTCACTGACAACGAGAGAGCATGAAACGCAAAAAATTAGCCGAATTAAAAGCGATTTTGCACATTAGCCGAATTAAAAGTTTTACCTCGTACATACAACTTAAAAGTATGTGTGTGTCTGCGAAGCCGATTGACAACACAGTTAATTTATGTAATACAATACAATAATTTATGTTAATGTTTTGCCTTTTTGATCTGTCCTTCCTAAAAGATTCCTCAGTTATGTACCTTCTGTCCATCAACTCCCAAATCCTTTGCCCTCGCTCGAATCAACTTCAGCGCCCTCTGTCCATCCTGCATGGGTACGGGGTAACGATAGGTGCCGTCGGTCTCAACCAGCCGGTAGTACAAGATGAAGGTAGTCACCCCGAGAGACGCAAAATACTCCGCCACCGGGTCCTGTTCCTTTTTGTTCGTCAGCCTGCCATAACCGCCGCCGGGTATGAGCAATATTGCAGGGGGATTTTTTCTACCAGTTTCGACGCCTCCCTGGGCCGGAAACTTTCGTAGAAATGGTACGTCTAGACAAGGGTCCTTCCCGATGGCGCCGGGTGCTGTGCCGTTCCATAGGCGAATGTCATTGCGATTCGTCGAGCTGTAGCAGTTCCCCGAAGATTTCCGGTGCGTGTGATGTTGGGAATGACGTCCGCCACCACCGTGACCACCGCCACCTCCTCCTCCGTGGTAACCTCGAGCATCAGTTGGTTTTACCAAGAGGATGAGAAAAGAGACGAAGAATGTCAAAAGTTCAAAAATAAATAACGCATGAGACCTCATGTTGAGGTAGCTGCGAAATGCGAACAATTTATGCTGAGGCAGGATTACGGTAGGCGATAAAGAAATTAAGACAGCTGTTTGAAATACGAAGTCGTGAGAGATGACTCGTCATTTGTCTGTGCAGTTGAAAACAGAAGACCGCTGTGTCATTTTGTCGAACATTGACGACGAGACCCAGAATACCAAGTACCGTTGCAAGTGTACTGTAGAATCGCGACCCATCCGTGGTACCTACGTCATCACACAGTAAAAAGCAACCATTTTGATTGGTTGCAAAGATGTGCGAACCCAAGACCGCATGTGTCGATTGATTGCGTAAGCAGTTCACAGTTACAGTTTTCATCCTTCCTTTCTGCGATTGATTCATTGATTCGTGCTTATTTTCTTGCGTTTCCTTTAAATTTTGTTCAAAATAAAAAATGGGCCGTCGTAATTACTGCACAAAAAAAATAGAAAAAGGACTTTTGATTGATTCCGTCGTTCAAATTTGTCCCAGAAGAAATTTGCGAGCCAGGACGGAGTTCCGCTTCGTACTCTGAAGGACTGGTTAAAGTGAGTAAGCGTTTGCTTGATTTATTGATTGGCAGTATTTTTATCGATTGCTTCGTATTGTCGACAGCTATATTGATTGGTGGCAAATGAGTTAATCAACGAATCAATCAGACCAGAGTGCAAGACAAGTGCCACCCAAGATCGTGGCCATGTGTCTATGAAAGGATTAACATACGATCCATATTTTTCCTGATTGTCTCTGTAAAGAAAGTCAATTTGGAAAAAATTTCAGTTTAAGACGCTTGGTACTGTCCTTCTCAGAATTCAATTTAAAATTGATTGCTACAAGCAGAACATTTTTAGAGGCCGGGGGGAGGAGCTACAGTAGGAGTCATTTCTGGAATATCGCTTGGAAGGTTCCAGGCTGGAGAATAGCCCATAACTCCGCCCCCTGATTTCCAAGAAAGATTCTGCTAGTGCTAATGGATTCAAAATTGAATTTGGAGAGCGACAATGTCAAAATTCTTCTTTACAACGAAGTTTTTGTCAACATTGACGTTTTTACAGTGACAGTGAGAATTAATGGAATCGATATCTTTCAGTGCTTCCTTAACTTTGAAATTCTGCCAAAAAAAAACTTTTTCAGAGCCTGACGGACGAAATAATTCTGAAATTGCTCTATTAGAAAAACATAAGGCGGAGTCATTTGTTGCCTCCCGCCTCTGAAAATCGTCCCAAGTCAGTAGCGTTCTGTTTGCATTAGGTGATACGCTAAGTCCCACAAAGATGACGACGGTTGAGGGCGCGGCAGTGACATTCCAACGGGCTGATAATAGCAGAATTGCCACTGCCAATCTAGCTGATCTGTGACAAAACCCGGATGGGACTCATCCGAACTGGACAGGCGGCAACCGCCATGATCCTCACAGTCCATGTGGAGAAAGTGCTCCGTTACACTCATCCCCAGGACCAATTGACATGTCTTCATACTCTCGCGCAGCAAGAAAAACGGCTTCTCCGTCGGCAGTTCAATCGGCTCTCTCGGTGCTCCATCCTTCCGGCAGCAGAAATAGTACCGCGTGTCATGCAAATACAGCCCATCCGGTAAAACTCCGTTGACCAAATTCCCATTCCAAAAGTCCTCATCATCGTGGTCGACATAACTGGTCTGGAAACCGCTGGGGCAGTCGTTTTTCCGGAAGAGACAGTAGGAACCGGTCGGCCACTCGGGTTCCTCCGCCGGGCTGGTCTGGGTCTTGGTGCAAAAATTCAGCCGAATATCCCTGGACAAGGAACTCCGTGTGAGTGCAGAAAATTCCCGGTTCCAGTTGTTTTTGGTGTTGTAGTTCTCTGAGTCGTGGGTTCGCTGTCCGCGTTTCCACTGCGGACCGGACGGACAGCCGGCGGTCGGTTCCAGCAGTCCGTATGTGCCGCTCGGCCAAACCTTCGAACGGTCCGGGGTCGCCGGAGGAGGTCCCGGGGTGTATTCCGCCGCGACCTCCGCGGCGTACTCCAGCAAGGCCCTTTCAAGTCCAGTCTTGATGCTGTCAAGTGTGCCGGAGTGTTGGGCTAGATGATGGCAGGGTGCACCGACGATGTTTGCCGCAAGGATTCGTTCATGCGTCACGAAGTAGGGCAGTTCGCGGAGAGTGAAACCGACCGGGCTGTCGGTTTTGTTGACCATGACAACGGGCTTGATTCCGCCTCGTTTAAAAATTCTCGAGCGTCTTACGACGGTGTCCATGGCCGTGTGGAGCTGCAGGGTGGAAAGGGTGTGTTCGGTCGTTTGCGGGTCGTGAGAGGATCGCATACCAAGACCCCCGGCGGTGATGGTACTCAGGGCCTCTCGTAGAACGGTGGCCTGCGGGAATTGGGTTCGTTCGACCGTCGTGCTGCCCATGCGGACCTTGGTGATGATGTGGGTGCCGAATTCTCGGAGGATGTGGGTGTAGGCGGCTCTTTCATAGGGAATGGGGAGCTCACAAAGCGCGTGGATAAAGTTTGGGTCGAGACGGTCCATTGCGCGGTAATTAGCTGATGCTTCGGTCGAGAGATTGGTGGTGAAGGAATCGATGAAAGCTTGACCGTCGGCGAGAAGTCGCCGGACAGTTTTTGAGGAGGTACTCGCTGCTCCGAACTGCTTTTCCACAGGATTCTATGGGAAATACCGTTTTGAAGGCTTTTCATTATAAACAAACAAACAGGCATACAAACCGACAGAAGGATTAGCAGACAACTCCACGATCGCGCTAACCGATGGATGGACAAATGGGCGGATACACCGACAACACATAGACTGGTAGGCAGTCGAATGGATTTATAGACTAGCGGATAAACTGACGGACGGACGAATATACGGACAAATAGACGAACGGACGGACGGACGGATAGACGGATGAGCAAACCAGAAGACGAGTTAAACGAATGGATGAATCTAAGAATGAGCATGCGGATAGACGGACAGACCAATAAAAACGAGGACACGACTTAGCGGTGATGCATTACGAATGATTCAGCATAGGATAGCCGCAAATCAGTTGCCTCAATCCACCCAGTTTAAAAAAAATTATTGTAGGGACTTACCGGTAACGGTCGTAAAATTTGAATCATTGATTTTTTACTTTCGGAGAAGTCATCTATCGTCCAAACATAGACGTTCTTTTTGGTCGAGGAGAGAGAGTCCGATGTCCTACACGAGTTTGATTTTCCCCTGCAATCGGCCGCCGCATCTTCCAAGCAAACCGTTCCTGACAGCAACGGTGGAGAGGCATGTAATCCAGGATCCTGCTGAGCGTATAAGTCGCTCTTGAAAATGTCGTAGCCGTGTCCGAGAAATCTCATTCCCATCGCACATGCAGGTCCCGACATCTCGGTTGCCATCTCCGTCGCCGTTTCAGGCGAAATCTTAGTCGTTAATGTCGTTGACGTTTGAGCCGCCGTTGTCGTTGTCGTTGGAGCTTCCGGCATCGTCGGCGTCGTTTGAGCCATCGTGGTTGTCGATCGCGGAGTGGAGATCGTGTTCACGGTCGAATTGTTCAAGACAGCAATTTCCAAGGGGTTTTCCGGCAACAACGGTCCATACGGAACGAAATTAATTGCCGGATGAGTGGTCAAAAATTTCTGAAGAGTTTTTTCCGCGAGACTAATCAGGGCGGTGCCCAAGTTTTCTTTGACTCGATTTAACCGCACCTCGATCGCTGCGTTCGAAAGCTCCGCAATCTTTCGACAGCTCGGACTCAGAGCTTTACTTGTCAAGACCCGTTCCTGGGTGATAAAGTACGCGAGCTCCCGCAGTCCACTAACGAGAGGCACCTCCGCAACTGACGAGAAGCTGACCGTTCTCTTTTCCACTCCGCGACTCCGGATATTGTCCCAGGCTCTCTTGATGACGTTCTTCGGGATGTTCGCACTGTTTAGTCCCGGTGTTCCTTCGTGGAACACGGTGATGTTCACGCCAAGCTGTTGGGCCGCCTCGCGGATGTCTTGTTTGTCGAGGAGGGTTCGATTGACGGTGATAAGGACCTCACGGACGCTGACGACAGCGTGAGTGCCGAACTCCTCCAGGAAGCTGGCGTATTCGTCGTAGTGATAGTCCGGAGGCAGGTCGCAGATGGCCGTGACGAAGATCGGATGTAGAGTTTGGCTGTGACGGTAGTCGAGGTCGGCCTGTTGAGACACCGTGAGACGAATGTGATCGACGAAAAATTGGCCTTTCGCAAGGTGCTCGTGGACGTCCGGGAAGGACCGCTCCTCAAGGCCGAATGCGAATGAAGAGTTGCTCTGAAGAAACAGAAAAAACGCAGAAAACTTTCAGAGGGCATACTGCCATTTTGTCCCTCGACATTCTGTCCTAGAGGCATTCCGTCCTATTTTTTAGTCCCACCCGACTTTTTGTTCTCAGATGTTCTCGTCGTGGACATTCTGTCCTCACAAACAGCATGGCCAGAAAGACATTCTGTCCCTAGACATCTTGGACGTGCACTTACAGACTGCTCATTAATACTCATGTCTGGAGGACATAATGTCTGGATGGACATAAGGTCTGGAAGACCCAATTTCGAAAGGACACAGTTTTGGGGACACAATGTCGGGTGACACAATGTCTAGGGACACAACGGTTGCGCGCCCTTTCACAGGTAGTAATATTTGCGAGAAAAACTACCGTGACGCGTCCGGATATTCGGAGTCGAGATCGGAGGGATTTTTGGTAATCGTGGATTGTTCGAATGAGAACGGTGTTCTCCAAGATTTCCGGCGCATGAGCTTGCAAGCATTCCGTCCGTTCGGGGCAGGTTGCGTTGGGTAGGGACGTTGAACGGAGAATTTTAATGGGCTTGAGGGAGTTCCGTTTCAGGCCCGGATCGATTCCGGACGCCAGAGGGTTTCCGCTGAAGATGTCGTAGCCGAGGCCGAGATACCGCGAGACGCGGATGTTGTTCGAGGTGGCATCCTCGGCGTCGTGGTTATTTTGCGGGGCATCGCTGGATGTGGTACTTTCATCGCTGATCGTGCTCCGCATCGTGCTGTTCGATTCTACTGAAAGTTCTCTAAACCTGGTGGAAGCCTCAGCGTCAATGCTGTTCTGGGTGGAGTTGTTGGAGATAGTTTCGGCTACTTCTAGGTCGGTCTGGGTGGAGTTGTCGGAGGTGGTTGGATACTCAACGTGGGTTGTATTCTTGTCAGATTCACTATTTTGAATTCAAACGCTAAGTTTACTAAAATGCTTTGGTACATGAAGCTTGTCGTCTACGGTGTTTAAGTGCTAATCGAATTGATTAACTTAGTATTTAAGTGGTACAATATGGTTGACTGAAAAACTATTTAGTTGACAAATCTCTCTGTTCGCTTTTGAAAATTCGTTATAGAGACTCTGATCTGGTATTGTCGAACAAAGTATACAGTACTACTTGCTAGCTAAGGTTTGGTTCGTTTTTTTTCAAAGGTAATATTTTAAGAATAAATTGTTTAAAGATTTTCGAAAACAAATATTGTATCCATGGAAAAGGTTGTGCTCAAGATTTGGCGGGTTGCGAGCATAACAATTGATAATTGAAAATGTTGTGTGAGTTGTAAGAATAGCCCTCACCAAATGTTTTTGAATAAATGAACTGCCATTGAAAGGGTAGAAAGTGAAGGTTCAGTACGGAGCGGATTAACTTACTAATACGTGTACTCTGATTCGGACTCGCCGTAGGATCCCGCGATGAGGGCTAGGAGGAGCAGAATGCTGACGAAATATCTCTTTGGCAGAGCTGTCATCTCGCCTACCACGAAGCTGGCTGGCTGTCCGTCGATTAAAGAATCTATCAATTCAGACAGGTGAGTTGTTTTTCGTAAGCTCAAAATTCGACAATAATGTTGATATGTGCGAGTTGTGTAGGGACAACAGCAAATAAACACTTGTAGCTTGTGTCACGGGGAAGCCGCCAAGTTTGAGAGACCAAGTTGTCATTGCTTTGTGATTATTTGCTAGCTATGCTTCATGACGATTGTTGGCTCCTACGTCCGAGTGGCTGCGTGCCGCGCCTTGAGATGTCGGTGGTAGATAAGAAAAGTTCCATGATGGCTAATCAGTTCAAGGTTCTTCCTCACCCATTTAGTTGAGGTATTAAAGTATGCTGTTGATATACAACAATGACAGTAGCTAACCAGTGACTACATTATACTGTACAGGTTGATATCAGGCCCAAATAGCGCATGTATATGCACGTCAAAAACCGAATTACTTAGTACTCAAGAGGAATTTCAGCATAGCGGGCAAAAATGTAACAAAAATACGGCGATAAAAAAATGTGGTGGGACCGAGTGGGAGGAGGGGTTACATTCGTTCCTTCGTTCCTTCGTTCCTTCGTTATTTCGGTCGTTCAATCAATCGTTCGTTCGTTCGTTCATTCGTTCGTTCGTTCGTTCGATCGTTCGATCGTTCGATCGTTCGTTCGTTTGTTCATGCGAGGATTGTTCTTCCTGCCGTCCGCAAATATTTTCGGCCGTTCTTCACCCAACCAGTGACGTCTTCCAGTCGACTGAAACATCCGGCTTTTGCAGTCTCTCAGACATTACGTCACCGCTCAATATTATCGAACATGTGGACAAGCCGGGCCGACCCCCAAAGGGCCTGAACCATCTATACCTATCAGTTTCATACCCTCATTTTATTCTCCCTCCAACCTTCCAATGTTCTACTTCGTTGTTTTTGTCTCATGCTATAAACAAATACCTTTACCGATCACGTGTCCTTTCCCGTTCAATCACCGTTTGGAGCAACAATTCTATTCAACAACATAACCACAACTATAATCCGAAGCCAGGCCCGTGGAACTACCCCTTGCGAAAAACTCAACTCCAAGCAACATTCTGGTCTCCCGCAACACCGAGCCGGACACCGGTCCAACCGACACTGCTTTGGATTGATATGTTGACAACAATCCAAAGGACAATTCGCCACAGACTCAATTTCCTTTTGACAAATTGCGTCACCGCAAAAACCCTCCATTTGAACCCTTTTTTCGTCCAACCACAACGATTCGTTTCCTCCCTTTAGGTCCCTTCTTTTCCGTCCTGAAGGCTGAGCATAAGAACTCAGGCAATTCTCCTTGAAACACATCGCGTACGTCCAACAAAATCCCGGCACAAAATGGAGGTTCCACCATCGGCCTCGGCAAGCCGCACTGGCCTTGGCCTGGCCTTCACACCCTCCGCAATGGAAGCTCTCCCCGCAGTTGGCCGCCCCTCGATCCCGTCCGCAGGATCCGCAGTAATTCCCGCCAGATGCACTTTGATAGGTCACCTGGTCGCAGTTGGTGTCGATGAACCCTCCATCGCGGCAGTTGTTGCAGCAGACGTAGTGGTGCAGCTCCGTATTACCGCCCCATTTCATGTACTGGCAATGGTTTCGGAGCAGATTGCTGTCACAGCGTTTCTGACGATTAAGTGCGTCGGTTAAATTGTTCCTTAAATCAGGATGGGATTCGCTGAGGTTGGGGAGGAGAAGGACGCAGTAAACGATGTGGAAGAGCATTTTGTGGAAGTTATAAAAAGGCAGAGTGAGTGCAAGAAGAAACGTGCAAGTAATGCATCCAACGAGACAACTAGAGCGGAACATGTGCGGATTCAGTTTGTGAAATCCGGCTTGGCTTTTGTTTGATTTGTCATTTAACGGCCTCAGACCTATTTCAGACATTAAACGTATTTAATGGCTGTTATGACATTTGCGGTACAGCATGTGCATTTTGCCAGACACCTCTCTCTTGTGAGTTTCTAGTCGAAGCTCGTGTCAAATTTAGCGTTAGTAATGTCCTGCTTACTTAAGACGTTTTTCATAAGTGGAACGTAAAATGCCTCCGCTTAATTTTTTTAAATTATTGCAATATCAGTGATGATTTATAAAATTTATTTCATCGGTAAGTAAACCTAAACTTTGTTTGGGCGAAATTTCGAAGTTGGGAAAACACTAGAAAATTCAATTTTTTATGATTTCCAATAATCTCCACAGAATTGGCATATAGCTCCGCTCCCAGATGTCAGAAAAATATTTGGTTGAGGCCAATAGATTAGAAATTCAATCTGGGATGGGATCTTGTCAAAATAATTGGATCTAGTGCATTTCTATACAGTGCCCGTTTTACAGTGGACATCAAGGAAAATGGAATCTTCTAGTGTTTTCCCAAGTTTAAAATTTCGCCAAAGAAAGTTTAAATTTAGTCATCAATGAAAAGAAAATTTATAGATCATCAATAATTTTGTATTAATTTAAAAAATAAAGCGGAGGCTTTTCCATTCCCCCTATGAAAAACGTCCTAAAGTTCGCACTACTGGGCTAGTAGGTGGTGCCATCTGGGGACGGTCAGAAAATAAGTTACCGCCACTTTGATTGAGCAGACAGGGTTTGCCTTATTATTTATCTGAATTTTTTTTATGCCTTCAGAGATTGACCACTGGCTTTGAACGTCAACATATGTACAAACCCTAACTGTTACTGATCGGGTTCGCCCTGTGCAGCACGGCAGTATATAATACAAATTGATGAAAACAAGGCGGGAAACCACGCACACTGAAACAGTTCCGTGTTCCCCGGAAACTCGAAACTCCAGTCGCCACGGCGTACTCGATCACTAGAGAGATAGCAACAATGCCATCGCGCCAAAGCATGTGGAGAACATATTACCGAAAAGCAAAAGGAACAGAGAAAAGGGAGAAAATGGAGGAATACGGTTCGAAGCAAGTCAGGAGCAGCGTAGAAAACCGGCCGGGAAGCAGGAGAAGGGTTTCTGGTCGTCTACCACCAACCTCCCCAACCCCAACCGCAGCCGTAGCCCCACCAGTCGTCACAGCTACCATAGTAGGGCCCCAGCCCCATCCCCATCTGCAAGGATGGAAAACAACCTTAAATTTAGGTTAGACATACCGAACTTGGACTATATAACAAACTATTTACATAAAAACTTTTCCCTTTCAATTACTCAGATTCGGCAATAAGTTGACTTAGTTTTGGTCTTTGGAAATCAATTGAGTTCCAATAAAAACGACTTAAGCAGAAAAAAGAGCCCTAATGTTAGTTTAGACATTCGTTTGAACTTTATAAAAATTACTGACATAAAAACTTTTCCCTTTTCAATTACTCCGATTCGCGAATTGGTCTTTGGAAATCAATTGAATCCCCATAAGGGACATAGGCAGAGACGTACCCTCCACCCCATCCACCGCGACCGCCCCAATCGCCTCGACCCCATCCGCCGCCGAAACAACGTCCACCGAATCCGCCGAAGCCACCGCTAAAGCCTCCACCGTGGCCTCCGCCGCCACCGCATGTCCCTGCAAAAAAAAGTCTCTTATACTGATCATCCGTATTTTAAAGAAAACCTATCCGCAGACACTTACAAATATCCTCAGGCAGTAGGATTACTATGATAATACACAGGATAAGAAGCTTGGTGGGTAATCCCAAGCCCATGGTTGCAATGGGGGAACGTTAGCTATACGCAAAATTTGGCAGAAAAATAAATTATTAAGACGCGCAGCAAAAGAATGCTGGTGGATCCCTTGTTATATATGGGGAATGAGCTTTACTGCGGACTCTGGGCTCCAACAAATACCCGGCAACTTGCATCGTATTTACACGATACGTTTTTTTCGCTGATATTATTTGGATGTGTCATCGCGGATTAGAACAAAATTGCAGTTGGATTTGTGACCGGCGGGGTACCCCATCCCAGAGAGCGCACGTTGGGCCACCGTCTTTGGCGACCTCTTCGAAGCTACATATACCTTAAGGTAGTGGTACTTCCATCTGGTCTGAATTGCGCATCCCGATTTGTGGCTGGTGATCAGTGGGATTTTGCCGATACCCCGCGGTGGCCATAACGAACAATGAACAAAACGCCCCATGCAATAACCTATGCAACAGGCCTGCACTGCCCTATTTTGCCGTCTCAGAAAAAAGGAAAGAGGCGTGTCGTCGATTCGGTCAGGATCGGCAGCACCCTACAAGTCCGCACGATTCTCTTCCCAATCCATTTTTGTAAGCCTAAGGAATGCAGTAATATCCCGAGCTATTATTATGTTGCGGGATATGTTGCCACACGTAAAGATTAGAGTGATGATGCCACTTTGAGCATTTATGGGGTGTGCATTCTTTGCCGAGAAGGTTCCTCATCCGAGCAGCAATATAGGTCTAAACCAGTTTATCACATTGATACATCGATAAATTGTAACCTTCGCATGCCAATCTCCGTTTAGTATCATAGATAGGAACGGCAAAACTACACTGGTTTGTTTACACACTGTTTTCTTAGTTATACGGAAGACTATTCTTCCGTAGCTTTTAAATTTTTTAAAAACAACAAACTAAAAACTTATACAGTGCAGTTAAAAAATATCTAAGGGGTGCAACTAACAATAAATAAGTCAACCAATTTATTCAGCTAAACGGAAAGCTTTTTTATTCAAAAGAATATCAAAAGAAAAACTAGTACTAATTTGTTAGTTGAGTACATGGACTCAGTTGTAGTATAATTTAAATTTTTATGAACTGCGCAGTACGAGATCTTCGCCTACTTACATTCGTCAAGGATCGCAAGGATCGCTTTCATATTACAGTGTACCGCAGTATGGTAAACAAAGCGCATCTGAGAGCAGGCAATGCCAATGGAAGGTACAGAAGCAGTATATACCTGACAGGTCAACAGAAAAACAAAAGGCAACTTGACACGTTTTCAACATCTTCCTAAATGCGAGCCGCCATCACCGGCAGGCATAACTCTCGTCAATAACCGACATATACTAAAGATCATTAAGCAATCAAAGCTAGAGAAAAAGAACCGAGAGGTACCCAGATCCGCCCGCGCGCGACGCGTGAACAGACACGCGACGAAGTATATTCAACAACGTGGCGCTTTGGCGGAGGATGCAGTTTGTTACCAGAATCCGCCGCCGTAGCCAAAGCCGCAACCACCGCCATAGCCGCCCCAAAGACCACCATAACCGCCGCCCCATCCGCCCCAACCGCCGTAGCAGGGAAATCCAAAACCGCCGAAGTAGCCTCCATATCCACCCCAACCCCAACTGGAAACGAAAAAAAAACTCTCATGATTAAATACTTCCCACAATTAATTTACAAACTTGGCAGTAATTTGGGTAGTAGTGTTTTTTAAGGCTACACAATAACCTCATAATTCCCCGAATAACATTGGACTATATTTATAATGCATTTTATTTTATGCTTATTTTCTTATATTTTGTTATATTATATTTATATTATGTCTATTCTTATATTACAGTATATAGTTTTTTTACAGTATATATTTTATATTAGATTTATGTTAGATTTATATTGCATAAGATTTATATTTACAGTTATTTTAATTTTTACTATTCAGAATTAATTTATTTATATATCATGATGCGGTATTGAATGTCTTTGAATGCTGGTCTATCGTTCTACAGTATAAGCGGTTTGCGTGTCCATTTATTTATTCTAAAACAGAACAAACACTTAAAACTGTACTAGATTGAAAGCGAATCGATGTTCTTTTTTCAAGTAATGCGTGTCTGTGAAACGTACCCTAGTCCTCGGCCTCCGCCCCCACCCCAGCCGCGTCCTCTACCACCATATCCGCCTCGGAATCCACCGAATCCTCGGAAACCGCCGCCAAAACCTCCACGACCGCCGCCAAAACCTCCACGACCGCCACCAAAACCTCCACGACCGCCGCCAAAACCGCCTCTAGCCCCTGGAAGATACAAAAAGATTTTAGACAAAATTTTCCGGTGTGCCCAATTGTGGCAAAAAAGCAAAGAAAGCTCTTAATCTTTCCGTGTTTATGAGCTCTTTCGGCTTGAAAAATGTTGGTTGCATACTTCTTCTTCTTGATCGGTTGAATCAAACTAAGTATTGATTAATAAGTAACTGTTTATCGAAGCGAGCGACTTACAGGTCTCTTCGGGTAGAAGGACAAGGACCACGACAAAAAGCAGGCAAAGATTCGTAAGGAGGCCCATAATAAACTTGGAAAAAATATTCACCAAAAGAAAGGCAAAAATTATTCTGACTAATAGTGATGTGGTAAAGTCAGTGCCCTTTATATATGTCATTGCAAGTTGTATACAGGCCTTGATTTATGAAATGCCTGGGGTCAGTTTAGCCTGACAAAAGTTTTCTTCCGCTCATCATGAGATATGTATCTTATTATTCGTCAATAATGACTCAGTGAGTCTCTTTCCAATAGGGAAATCTTTCATTATTCAGCTCGGACAGCAGATGTACTAAATATGCCGCAAAAACACCCGACAATTTAGAACTCCCTTGTTAGATATGCATAGAGGTCTATAAGGTGACAATAGTCAATTTATTTGACCAGAGCTCAGATGAAATTTACCCGCAATTAATCTAAAACTGTTTATTTCTGTCAGTCGGAGTCCAATTAGTTAACAGTTTTTGCCTCTTGGAATAAGTAACTGACGCTTGTGATTGGTCTGGGCTATCACAAAAATTTCAATTTATTTCATTTCCAAATACTTGGCAGTATTCCTTGGTAGTTTATTTAAATTCTCCAATGCCTGCAGGATTAATGTGGGTAGAAAAATGCTTTTGTAAGTGATTAAGTACAGAAAGTAAATTGGCAGACATGATCAGTCATTCTAGAAAAACCGGACTATAAACTTGTTTTGTTTACATATTCTTTGTAATGGAAATCTAGACTGATGATTGAGAAACGACACTCTTGACTGGCCGTAAATATCGATTGTATTAAAATGTTTTTGCAAGGTCAGCTGATACTTTGTCTCCAGGACAAATTGAATGAATTGGTAATTTTTACGGCTGCAACGTCGCGCGCTCATAAAATATATTATTTATGCAAGATGGATATAGAATGTGCAGAAGCAATATCTTATTAGAGTTGTTGTTGTGTTGTGTGGTCGCTGCACATTTAGCGCAGCTAGAAAGATGGATGGATCGGTGAAAGAAAAGCACAATCACGGATGCTCCCGGATGCGCGCTGCACATCATTGTGATTCATCAAAAAAAAATATTAGCAGTATATTTCAACCACACATACACTGTACAAAGGCACGAAAACTTAGACGGTTTGTTTATTGCTAGTGCGGACGAAGAAGTTTCATCTGACCGCAGGTGGTATGATGAGGTGTTGAGCGAGTTCGATGATCCTTGCGGCATGCGGACGTTAAAGCCTTCGATCCGTTCGCGGTTTGTCAACCTTTCACAATCGCTCATCGCGCATCTAGCCGCATAGGGTGAATTTTAATGCTACCTGAAAACGTTCACCTTCAATTCCTGCTGGGGTGAAGAATGAAGATTTTGTAGAAGATAATATATAAAAAAATGCAGTCCTAGAATTTATGAGTTCCTTGCCAGGTCAAAACTTTTTCAGTAGTAACATCTGTAGAGCCCATTGAATATATAAAACTGAATTTAAAATTTGTTAACTTAAGTAATAATAATTTTTTTTATTGTGAGAAAACGCGCACGTACAATTGTCACAAGAACTTATGTTAATTGAGGCACTTTTTCCGGTAAAATATGTTAATATAAATGCATGACAAAGAAAGAGTACTGTACAACTAAAAGATAAAATGTTCAGAGGTCCAGGTAAAATTTACATCTTGTCTTTTAACAAAGTACTAGTATTCCCGTTTACAGATTGATGCATGTAGTATATGTTGTAGTTGGTTGATTGTTTGAGTCCCAGTTATGTAATGAACGACAATAGAATACCGATTATTTATAAATCATACTTGGTAGCAGATAACGAAAATAGCGTGAATAATACAGCCGGAAACAGGATGTCTATTGTAGGTGCGTTGACATACGACGGATACCTCCCGCCAAAACCGGAAACAGTTTCCACATTCTCTGAAAAAGCTAACCCTCATATCGGGAAATGTGCATGGTTCATTGCTCTCCTATTCACAATAGACATGCCAGTCAATGCACAATTGAAGAACTGTCAGCCAGCTGCAGAAACATACATCATCCACTCTTTCTTATCTATGCAAAAAATAATTAAAATACCGCAAGTCGGACGTCCGAGTATCTTCAGAAATTTATTCGTGACAATAAAACGAAATATAACGCCTGAATCTTAATTTAATGTGTTCCGCTTCAATTGCAAAAAATATATAATGTCCATAATATTTACTCGTAATGTGCTGCGTTCGATCAATGATTGGTTTTAATTTAGAACCAGCAAACTCGTTTCACTCAGTCACAAACAACCTTGAACTCTTGTCGTTCAATTAAGTCTGCATAAAAATTGGAACACTACCAAAGTAAATGAGGGGCAATTTACAGAGCGGAGTGTTTCGCATATTTCAGTCCAAAGTACTGCAGCAACTTCTAACGATGCTAATATATAGCAGGATCATAGTTACGTGCTGTAGATTAAGAAAGTGGAGAAACTGTGATAGCTTTAGCAGATAATCTTGGTGACGAGAGAGTTACGTAAACGGTGCGCTAATAGCCGACACTCATGAAAGTAACAGCCACCGCAGAACCACAGTGACACGCCACCGCCAACGGCCACCCAAAATGACCAGCCCAGTTGAAGATGCTCCTCCCACTGGAACATGCGGTTGTCGGTGTTGCGGTTGTTGAAACAGGCGGCAAAAATAATCAGCGCCAAGCAGATTAAAAACCCTGAAATTATTAAAACGACGTTTAACTAGTATAAAAGTTAGGTTTAAAATAAGGTTTGAAGTAAAAGGTATAAATGTTGCAGATTATGTAACCTGAAATGATAAAGAGGGAACCAATAGCGCGTAGAAGACGATAGCTTTCGCCGTAGATGATCGTGCAAATGACCGTGATGGATCCTATCGCTCCGGCTATGAAGCCGATCGTGTAGAAGATTTCCACCGCGATCAGAAATCCTGCAATGGGAATTTCGAATAATTCTTAAGGATTTAGCAGAACTTTTTATCCGGGAAGTTTTTGCACGTCTGATTAAATAACATAATCTTTCAATGCTTTACCCTTTTTTTGATTAATTATGAATTTCCGGTTATCCAAAAATTGCACCGAACTTTTAAATGAACATAAATATAATTTTTATTTATTAGCACAAAAAATATTTCACTGTGTTTTGAAAATGATTATTCATGTGCGTTGCTTCTCTTCGTGCCACGAAAGAAGGATTCAAAACTGTATGGTCGAAGAGTAACAATTTGCCGCGGTATATGTACCTGGAACGGAAGCCTTGAAGTCAGGCATTTTGACCAT
>LRSR01005749.1:0-10312 GCA_001579985.1 Hypsibius dujardini | reverse complement strand
GACAGACAGACAGACAGACACAGACAGACAGACAGACAGACAGACAGAAAAGCAGACAAATTAGTTTTAATCTCTACTCAACCAAAACAAAAACTGATAAACAAAGTCTGTCGTTATTTACCACCGTTTATCAGGCCCACTTAAAAGTGAAATTTCTTCAAGTGACTTTGTAATAGAAACGCATCACACAATAAATTAAAAAAATATTTAGAAAACAAAAATGGCTCAATAGGTGTTAGTGCTGCCACCGAGAAGAGCAAAAAGTGCGTTTGGCGGAGCGGATGCCGCAGGAGATTTCGACGGGTGAGGTTCCGTTAAAGAGTCTTGCTTGTAAAATGGTATTTTCTTCTGGCCTTCGCCGGCGAAGAACCGTTGAATGATGGAGTTAATAAGCGAACTGAGGATGCCGGTGGTGGCGAAGATTCCTCCGACGACGCCGCACACGCGGACGAGAAAGTGGAGGATCGGGACGGGCTTGTCGCTGACGTTGATTTGCATGGGATTTATGTCATACTAAAAATGCATAACAAATAAATGAAATATTTGAAATATTATAAGAGTGATGAAATCGGTCATCAATCAATCAAACACCGATTTAATTACCTTGATAAAAATCCCGGGAATGCCGTGAACTCCACTGGAATGATTCAATATGCGCTCCTAACAAAACAATTGTAAGCTTTAACAGTTCTGGACTAAAAAAACTGAATTTACAGATAAATATATAATGCATTAGTACTCGTACTAATAATGCAATAAGAATTGCTTACTAACCGTAGCCTGGACGCCGTACTGATACGTCATAATGGTGCTGAATCGAGAAGTAACTTCTGTCGGGACAACTAAGAGACAGAGAGAAACAATGTCCGTTTAGCGAAAAATTTGATGAAGTATTGCGTTAATCTCTCGTAAACCTAATTGGTGGGACCTACCTTTCAAGTTGTACTGATAGCTGACAGAATCTAGAAGAGAAAAGCAGACTTCATGTAAGACTTCATCTGACCCGTGTGATGATAATGAAAATTAAACTGAAGCTTACGATGTTTGGTAGTCTTCAATTCTCCGTCTAGCGGATTGATTATGGCGTAGTCAGACGCGCCGAAACCCAGCCGGTCAATGCGGTGGGAGAAGTTCGATTCTACGATGTAAAAACACATCGTATTAAACGTGTTCCTCTCGACGAATCGGTCTCCTAGTGCTTCTTGCATGTCATATCATGTCTGTCTGTCTGTCTGTCTGTCTGTCTGTCTGTCTGTCTGTGTTGCTTGCTTGCTTGCTTTACTGTCTGTGGATGGTCGCTCTATTTGTTGGTAGGCCTGTCTCTCTCTCTACATGAGTGCCCGTCTGAAGATGTATGTATCCTACCTGCTTCGGAGACAAAAAAACTGATGTGGGCATGAATATCAGCTCCGTGTAACGCTCTGCAATGATCATCGTTCTACATTAAATGCCGGAATAGAGAGAGAATATCGTTTTCTGCCATTCACGAGTCTTTTTCTTACTTTCCAGCGAGCACGTGAAAATTTCCAGCCATTTTATTGACATGCACCAGTCCGTAGAAACGGCAAGCATCGGGCCGGGTGTTTCCACGCAAGACAAGCTTCCTCGGCGCAGGATCGGCCCAGGAGCTGCGGTGCCCCGTGGTCCATAAGTACCGATGCAGAGCGTGGTATTCCTCCGCTATGTAAGCGTTCATTTGCCGTCGCATTTGAAAATTGTGTTCGTCCTCCGGTGAGAGGGCAAAGTATGCGGGTTCTTCGTTGAGTCCCACGTCGATGTCGACTTGTTCGTTGACCAAGTCCACAATATCCGCACCGATCGCTAGAACAGAAACATGAAGCGATAAAAAAAGCGCAAAACAATTGCAGCATATACGAGAGATGAGATTAGATTCTTAATAAATTGATGGCCAAAAAGGGATGTGGAAAAATCGGAACGTTTTAGAAGCGAAATGATTCTCCGAGAAGAAAGGATGTGAAATTCTTGCAACATATGCTCGACGATTGATCAACAGAAAATTGGAAATTAAAAACTAAAAAAATTATTGTACAAAAAATGAAAATATTGAGCCATTATTCCGGTCGACGAGAATTAGTGTTAGTTAAATTTCGTGTTTGAAGTGAAAAAAATGTTAAATAAGTAAATAAAAATACGCTGACCAGGTTTTTTTACATAAGAAACATATTTTACTTAAAATAAAAGCCACATTTTCAGCATTTCAAATAAATCTAAATATAATAACCTAATATTAATATTTATAGTAGATTGAGTGATTTGAGTAAAAATATGCCTTTAAATATCGACGTGTGTTTTAACTTAAAAGAAAATGAAAATGTATTGTATTTAAAATCAAAAGCAGCTTTCTGGTCATTCAAAGTGTCTCTTATACATGTTAAAGAACACTAAGGGGAATAAACTCTTACAAATAAAGCTAATCAAAACATCGCCAGTCAAATCCGCCAATCAATCAATCGACCGGAGACGCGCCTTACAAAATAACTGCTTTGTTGCAACAGTTCGCTTCGGCTACGAATTTGAAAACAAAAGGACCGACAAAGCGTTATGGAAGTGAAAGTCACCTTCACACGGCATAGCGACGGTAATATCGATCGCCACCGGAAGTTTCGAGCTGTGATCTTTATCCACTGAATAGGAAAATTCCAAATTTGCTTGCCGGTAATGGAAGAATTCCATCACGATTAACAGGATGCAAACTGCCGCGCAAATAAACGTCACTGCAAATAACAACAAAGTAAATCAGCAGTTACGAAGGAGCAGGACCGCACTAAGGAAATAATATTGGAAACAAGAACTGAATCGCTAAATCAATCAAGCGACCTAATTTGAAAATACTAAAATTTCGGGAAATTAAAATCATCAATCAACCAATCAAAGCCTAAATCAAATGATAAAACTACAGAGCTGAAAGCACTCCATAAATCAATCAATCAATGAACGACGGCACAAGCAGAACAAACTCACAGGCCGCGCCGCAATTTGTGGGCTTCTTGAAGTCAGAAGGGACCTGAAACGAGACAGAGAAATTTACTTCTATGTCAGACACACTAGATATCACGGAAAACAATCGCAAAATAATGTGGCACTTTTGGGAAAACGTCCAAAGCCGCGATGGTTTTAACGGCGTCCTTGGTGGGTGACAAGGACGATTCCTCCGCGAGTTTCCGTCGACGCAGGCCCGTTTCATCCATCGCAAATATGGGAAATTTTACAAAAAAAATTCAGAATGATCAACGCGGAAGATTTCCCGTCTCGGACGTGGCCCCGCAGAAATAAAATGATTGTTTTTATAAAAATTCCACTTTGCGAACAATTGTTTCCTTATGCGAACAGAATACTTATCTAAACGAACCGACCTTTCTTTACACGAACACTCATATTCTTCAGCGAACAGCATATTCTGTGAGCATAATATCTCTTAAACAAAGGGGACTGCTTTTATTGGGCGAACAAAAGCGAATTTTGTACAAACACTGGATTAACACCCTCGAAGGAATTATTTCTTCAAGTGAACAATCAGTGGTGTGCCAGGGCTGTTGTTTACTTTGCCAAAATGACACATCTCAATTATGTACCACTTTTAAAGTAAAGACTGAAAAAAAATTGGGGACCCGGCAAAAGAGGGGAGGGGCAAGAACCTGCCAAAAGAGGCATAGCCTACAAGTCCCCCCTTCCCCTTCCCCCTTTTTGGCCATGTTTGGTTTTTCGAGTGCTAACCAATGTCCCTTTGAGTGACTATAACAAACTTGATAATTTTGGAAAGCACATCTGTTCCTCAATTTCCATATATAAAACCCCGACGGTTGGACATTGGTCAAGTAAATGCTATGACCAAAACTCAAGGGCTTAACACTCGTGCAGGCAGGGTCCAGTATTAGGGGTTTCAATTTTCTTGTGAGGAAACTTAAAGGATTCTAAAAAAATTAATTTTCAATTTATCAAGTTAAGGAACAACGGTCAAGATAAAAAAAACGAAAGTGGGAGGGGACAAGAAAGGGAAAGGGGGGAGGGGGTTAGGCTACCAGTCCGGTTAAGTTCTTGTTTCGGGACCGTATTTGGATTGACATTGAAAATAACCATAATCGATTGGCATAAGCAGAATTTTGATCCAACGTCAGGGTTCAAGCATTTTGATTATCCGGACGGTCATTCAACCGATGAGAAATACTTAGATTTCGATAAATTGGGCCGTTTGTAAGCAACAATATTTTTTTGAACATCTTGGCAGTAGCAGAATTTTGGTCCGAAGTTGGAGGCGGAGATAGGGCATTTTGATTGCTCAATACAATTTGTCGATGGGAATATCGATGTTTGAATACAACTAAAGGTTTCCGATCAAAAATATTATCCAGAATCAATGGCAATTGGCAAACAGGAAAACAGGTTGGCAGACACCAATGCAGGAATGCAGAGAGACGTTCACGTAGACAGCACGGCTGAGCACGTACATGTAGGCAGAAAGGCAAATACACAAACAGACATTCAGGCAGATAGGCAGATGAACATTTAAGCCAGACAGGCACTCATGTAGGCGGTTCGAGCAGCCTTTTCTACAGTGGTCGATGCGAGCTGTCTGAGACACTTGTGGATTACTTTGGAGGGTTCCGACGAAGTGCCCGGTTTGTGTCGAAAATGTTTTCGATATGCGAGAATACCGAGAGAATGCGAGAAATTAAAAATCGGCACGTTTTCTACCTCGATTTTAAATAAAATTAAAATCAATTTTATTTAAAATGAAAAGGCCGTTTTTGGCCATTTTAAAAATTATTTTAAATAAATTTAAACAACAATAATCGTGGTAGTACCTCTCATATCGTAACGTTGTTATCATGACTCATGGTTAAGTACATGGTATTTAAAACGTGTGAGCTGTGCTGTCTCATCTTCATATGGTGAATTTCAGTTTTCCACTGAGCTTCACAGTTTAACGCCGATCTCTCGTTCTGTTTTATCTTTTTCCAAAACCGTTTCTTTTTTCTGTCGAATGTAGCCATACTTACCGGAAATAACATGGCTGGCACTAAGACTTGGCAAGACTCGAAGCACATCCGGAAGCGAACAAAGTATCTGCTAGAGAATACCACATCCATTCCGACAGACATCATCTTCAAAGTTGGGACGCCGGCAAGTACTGCAACGGTGGAAAATATTTCCGCTCACCGGTCAGTAAGGGCCTAATATTACGGTTTCGTCGGCCGTCGGCGCTCGCATGAGAGACAACCCGTGCGGATTAAAATTTACCATGTAAATTATGTTTCAGACTTGTTCTGGCGATGGGAAGCATCGTCTTCCACGCCATGTTCTACGGGAATCTCCGAGAGCAGGTTGGCATCATACCTGTGCCCGACGTTGAGCCGGAAGCTTTCTGGATTATGATAAGGTGACACTAACGTCAACTCAAATATAGTTTGAGCGCTGCGGCTGCGCTATGAGATAATGCAGAAGTCTTAAACTGATGGGTGATTTCAAGTCCCAGCTGCGCTTGAGGGTTTTGGGGACTTCTCTTAACAGTCTTGATTGATTAGTGGATTAACGAACCACTTGATTTTTCTATTCATTTCTAATTATGTCTAGAAAACCGCGTTGAATTACCTTGATTCTCTCTCTCACACACACTATACCCAATTGTGGGCCGACGTGTTGTGTAGTCGATTTTATTATTTAGTATTTACTGTAGACTAATTTCTTTTCTCGAATGATATTCATCGAACGCTAGTGTTGTAAGCCCGATGCAGTCCGGATGCGCGGCTGGTCCATTGATTTGTGCGAGATTACGTGAGATGAGATATTAATATTTATACACGCTGTTTTTTTAGTATGGTATCATAGGGTTCTGAACAAATAGTTAATTTTGCAGATATCTATACAGCGAAGATGTCACGGGTTTGACAATGGAAAATGTCATGGAGACCATATATTGCGCCAAAAAGTATCTCATCAAGCAGCTTGTCCACCGCTGCCGCCTGTTTCTGCAAGCCGAGCTGAAGATAGATGATGCCTGGTCTATTCTTTTCAAGGTACGACACGAAAATACGCTGTACACGTCCATGCTTTTAAACATGCGCTTGAAAATGTTTGTCGGATTTTAACAACCGCGTGTTTTCTACATTGCGGGGCACTGTATTTAAAAAGTAGATTTGTGCTATAAAGTTAATAAAAGGGTATAGTAACTTGCAATTGCAATTTGTGTTTCAAATATTGCTACCAGTAATGATGACTCATTTTTACTTCTCCGATGTCTCACTTACAAGCTTGACGGATGGTTCATATTATTTTAGATTAATTTAATTCTTAATTTAATTTTCCTACGGTGATTTAAGCAACAGTACACGTACCGTAATTATAGCCCTTTAGTGTTGCGTTCCTCAATGGCAGGCGAGAGAAATAGCAAAAGAAGATCAGATCGCGGAGGTGGCGCTCCGCTTCATCTGCAGTCGGGCTAGTGAGGCCCTATCCTGTACCCAATTTCTCAGCGTGCCGTTTAACCTACTCCGGGAGATTCTGAAGCGAAATGATTTCGCTATTGCCTCGGAGAATCGGGTGTACGAGGCAGTGCATAGGTAAGTGACATGCATTGTACGTACCGACCGTCATAGTGAACTCTGTTAACTATACTACCGTACTGCACATAAAGAGAGACATTGTGTCGTTGGTACAATTTATTACTGACAGGGTTCTCTGACCGGTCGGCCCGTAAACTGCTTTTTCCCAACCATTCCAGGTGGGGGATGGCCAATTATTCCAACGAGGATGGGGACCAGCTGAGGAATATTAGCGAGTTGGTGCGTGGCTGTGTTCGACTTCGGCTGATGAAACCGGTTGACATTGCCAACGGACCTGAGAAGGCAAGGGAATTCAACCTTTGATTTCAATCTTTGACGTAACGTTCTTACCCATGGCCGCCAGACGCACAAAACAGACAATAACACTCAATCACTTGTCGACCATTTGAAGTGGTAGCATCTGTATCCGTTTTTGACAGATTTGAAGTCCTAAAAATTAGATCTGAAATTCGGAAGCTTTTCTCATTGAGCTTTTCAGTAGTATTCAAATACAGACATATTAAGGCCAAACAGAAGTGGAAGGTATCGTACCGGATAGTGGAGTAGTTCCCTTGTGAGTTTTTAATCAAGAGTTAAGGAGTTTTTCTTTAAAATCAATTTTCAAACGTTTTCATCAGTTTAAACGTTCAAATTTTCAAATGTTTAAATTTTCAGTTTAAATATTCCGTAAAAAACTAATGAGAGAGCATTGAAACAGCATGTTGGGCGACCAATCCGTTTCATGGAAGTCCCATGGTAATGCTTGATTTTGAGTATTCTGTTGGAGGATTCAAACTTTCAAGTGGAAGTCTGAACTCGAGGATCAAAGTACCAGTACTCAATTCCCGTTGCGCCTTTGAGGGTTATGTGGAATCAATAGCATGTGCAATGGCGTAGCTTCCGACTGTTAAGTCAAACTCAGACAAATTATGATTTTCGGGTCGGTTCTTACGCGATTATCGCGAACAGCCCCGCTCCCAGTATGTATTAAGAGTTTCGCAATTAGCAGTTTGAATGAGGTAATTAAAAAAACCGGCCATCGTTTTGAAAAGGCCGTCGTCCCAGCAATCCGTGATAATTGATTTTCATGACGGACGACGTCCGTCCGTACGTCGGGACCGGGGTTCTATTGGGCCCCAAATCGGGGTAAAATAGCCACTCCATCAGTATTTTAACTTCTCGAATGTGCTTGCAGGATCAAGTGTTAGTGGGCGACGAGCTGGCCCAGCTGTACCAGTTCCTGTTTAGAAAGCCCGACGCGCCATTCCTTCCGTCCCCCATTCCCTTTCGCACAGAAGACCGACTTGTGGCATCATCGCAGCGCAGTTTCCTCGTCATAAATCTGCGCCATGTACTGGCTGTGACGGGCTTGATCCCTGATAGCGATAATGATGATGATGACGATGACGATGACGATGACGATGAACGGAATTGGGATACCGTGCACGGAGGAGACGGGGCCGTTACCTTGGAGCTAAAGTTGGATTACGCGCCGCTGTCTTGCCGGTTTGTCATGGACAAGCTGCGCGACAGCGCAACAATGGTTTCCGTGGCATTTGGTGATACTGCATTTGAATCCTATAAGGGACAGCCGTTAGTGGAGGCCCTGCCGATTGAGAGTGGACTACTACTCAATTGCCCTTGGATGGTGTCTTTGGGTGTGTGCGCAGTGGACGAGGCTGCCCCGTCCAAGACCTTTCAATTGGAGTTGCGGATCGCTCATCCGTTTAAAAATAGTACTGTCGGAAATGACAGCGGCGTTGTTTTCGCCAAGGTGGTGGACGGTGAAAATGTCCTACTACGTTTGGAGAAAGCTAGTGACACTTTTTACTGCTCACGTGATCCTGAAGAACCTTATTTTGATGGGATCGATGTCTTCGATATGGCAGCTAATGTGCTGGGGGTTTTTGAGACACATGAAGCGTATCTGGCCTATAAGGCAGCTGGCCAACCCCCGATGGCCGGTGATGGCTGACCAAATGCCGCAGCCTGTGACTGTGAGGAGTGTTCGTTTCCTGCCTTTTTTGATTTTACTTCGAATAGTTTCCTCCCAAATTGAGAAAGAAGATTAGTCGTAATTCAGCTAGCTCTTATTGTAAGTCGTGCTCGTTCTCAGGTTTTCTTACGCTCAAAGGTTTGATCTTGCTTTTTTATGCTTCTTGTTATTACAACAGCTATTTTCTCAAATTCGATATTGACTTTTATACGTTTTATGATGCGTGCTATACGGTATAGCTTTACGTGGCATGATTACACACATTCCATTTGTAACGGGCGAAGTGCTGTGGTGGGAGTTTCCCTTCCTCTTTAAACAAGAAGTCCTTTGCCTAATACTACGTTCATACCGCATTGTGAAAATTTATGGCCCCGCCTCTTTGCGCATGACCACTAGTTATTTTGGCTTTTTTTCTGGTGCTCGCGCTTTGTTTTGTGGCGGCACCTTTTTTTTATTCATTTTGAGGTTGTTCTGAATCTGTTCTCTGGGTTTTTCATGTAAAGAACGCTTTGTCTGTGACTGTATTCTTGTCTGCGTTGTCTGACCACCAGGAGATAGATATCGGATAGTTTACCGTTTGCCTACTCAGCGGCTGTTTCGCTCGTTTTGTGCAGTTGTTTCTGTTCGTTGTCTTCTCATAAATCTGTGCTCACGGTTCTTCAATTGCGATCGGTAGGATGTATGGAATAGCTCACGTTTTGTGTCTGTATCGGTCTCGATTTAGAAGTGTCTAAATCTGGGCCATTTTGTTGTCTTATTGTTGAGGATCTGAACAGTGTGATAGTTAAGGAGAGCTTCTTGCTGATCTATTTGTAGTGGGCTAGTGTTGCAAATATTTGTGACGTTTTCTCCCGTGTGTGCGGTTGAGTAGAAGGCATTTTCGTGTGTTGAAGGGAGAAACGTTTGCAATACTGTAGTCGAGTCAGATCCCAGACGAAAAAATGCCAGATCATCCGCTGTGGCATTTTAAACAATTCTTGTCAGACCACGCCATAAAATATATATAACTGATTTAGACGGTCCTTCTGACATTGTTAGAAAGATGTTCATAGTCGTCCTGGCAAAGGGGGCGGGATTTACCTATGTGGCTTTCTGGCAATCTGACACGGACTATGAACGTAGCATAGCTTACTAAATTTCCCAGTTCTTCTGCTGAATTGCTCTCACAAAAACGGTTCAACAGGGCATGGATTGCATCAGCTAAGCGGCAACCCTTAGATTAAAACAGAAATTAGTAGGAACCTTGCGACACCAACTGGTATATAGGCGTACAGCGCTGCAACTAGGAATTAGGTACCTGGCTGTTCAGGAGCACGAATGGAAGCGGCAAGAGCATCGCGCACGCACCAAACAATACGAACTCCCGGGCCAAACAAAATAGAACAAGAGAGAACGATCTGTCTCCTCACAGATCAACTCAGTTGCGAAACACACCGCAGCAAGCACGCACGTCTAAAAGGTACGTCACCAGGAAAATCTCGCCAAAGAACTGATTTATCGCCTGCACCATCAAAACTGTTCGGACATAAAGGTACTTCCACGTGGCAACCTTTCTAGCCATCCTGTCTAGACTGGATGGGTGAGCAGATTGCTCCCACCGTCTACTTTTGCTCAACAGCTCCTGCTCCAAGGTAGCGAGGACTTTGTGCAGACGCCTTGCAAGAATGATTGCGCAGACCTAGACCTGCTGGGATAGAACAAAGGGTACGATGGAAAAACAAAAGTACAGGGTGACGAATGGCCATGCATAAGCCCC
>LRSR01005740.1:0-30036 GCA_001579985.1 Hypsibius dujardini | reverse complement strand
GAGGCCAAATCGGGCCGTTGCCACACCTCCCCCCCCGCCTTGAAAAAGGGTTTGCATTCCTCCAGCATAAAAAATGGCGGGGTTTGAACTCTCCCCCCCACTTCCGATTGACAAATGCGCCAATCAAGTCGTTGCCCCGCCTTCTCCCACCTCTAGATAACTTTGTGCCCTTCCTCCCATGAATTTTGTTTGCCATCCCCTCCGAGTCCACTTTGGTCTGCCATTAAAAGAGACAGAACATTAACAGAGTTACCGAATCGTTAAGCTTCACCTCATCAAAGACACGGGCCAACGGCAGTAGAAGTAGCGTGGAGTAGTAGACAAAGAACACAATAGACACGCTATTGTGTATCCAGTTCGCCAGGTTCACCGAGGGACCGGTCACGATCACGGCGGCCACAAAACCCATGAGACACATTTGATCAAGTACATGAGCGCAAAACACGATATTGTGGAATACGCTGTTGATTTGGGCGCTAAATTTGCTCAATTCGGTTTGATTGTAACGAGCCGTCGCCAATTGCTCAATCAGAATCAGCCGAACAGTTGCATCAGATACTCGAAACTCATCAACCTTCGTGTCGGTCTCTTGATGCCCCCCTTTAAGGCCGTCTAGAATTGCCATTAAAACAGCATTGTGTTTCCGGATGAGTGAGCGTAAAATGGCGGCGAAAACGACATTCATGACGACCACCTGCTGAGACAGGCAGAATAGGGACACGTAGACGGAAGAAGCTACCCATATGACGTTTAGAGGGACGGAGAGTAGTTGTGTTGTCTCGTTCATGTGGGTCTCCACACTTTGGTTGTTATCCATTGATGATGAGGCCAAGACTGATCCGATGTGCTCGGTCAGGTACCATACGATATGGCCCAAGACAGTCGCAATTCCCAGCACATTGGCCATACGCTGCCATCTTACTTGGTGTGTTTGAAGATCTCCACAATGTGGTATGAGGCGATTCGTCATCCTCAAGGTCTCATCGCAGAGGAAGTAGAGTGCCTTTCGTTTTGCAAGAAACATTATCATTATTATGAACGCACGAATGTAAATGCCGAATGTGGGAGTCCATGTTAGGAGCAGAAGGAAGGAGTTGCCCTGACGTGCTGTCGTGGTGTTCAGCTTGCTGAACACTGCCATAGTTGAGAGAACCACAAAACCGGCGGCCCCGCCCATCATGTAGAAGGCGCATACGAAGCGACCTAGGAATCTTAGCGTAGGATTCTTTGTTGAAAATGGTAGGAAGCCGAATGCAGTCAGCATCTTGCCAGGAAAGACGCTGTTCATTTTGCGCAATTCTGGGGACTATGGTAAGCCTCAATCTCTTAAACAGCATGCACCGTAGTTGGAGTGACTCGCGAAGAATTTGGCTATGGCAATAATTCAAGCCCAGAATAGGGTAAATAACCAAGTAGGAACATTGACCCGATCGATAGCCGCGAAGAAGATCGATGAGAACCGGACAGGCAATGCAGTAACAAGCACTGCGCTGCGGATCTCATTAATCGATAGATTTAGCAATTAATCTGCTAAATAGGAATTCTGGCAACCTTTGCCTAAAAACGTGCGAGTGCGACGTCATTTGGAGTGCAATACAAACGCCAACCCATGGTGTGTCATGTTAGGTCAACCAACCGGAAGTTGAATAGTAAGCAAGTTCATTAGACTGAAAGTAGAGATAGGTAGAAAGGAAAACTAGAAGAAAGGAAACAGGAAGTACAACTGCCTCTAGAACTAATAAAACACATGATTATATAATAAAATGTTAACTATGGAATGATGGAAAGTAGCACATACATCAGATTACATACAAGAAATTAGCTGTAGCAGCAGAATATGGTTAATAGGGTAGATAAGAGTTACTAATTAAGCAAAGTGCAAGTGAGTCAAACAGCTGTAATGATTGGATATGAGGACTTGCTGGGCGTGTTCAACAGTCGTATTCAGGCTGGTTCAAATAACATCCGAAAGGTCAATAAATTCTGGTACTTGATATATTATTTTCACGTTTTCGTCATATTCTTAAGAACAGATGCCGCACGTGGGAGTATGCTCGTATTCAACAACCGCTTAGGGAGTCGGTTTGCCGGGAGGCCTTCGTGGTTTCCAAGGTGTCGAGTGTCAGTGGATTGTGTGTGTACCAGAAACAAGTGAAAATGACATGAGAGCAAGAACCCGTAAGAACTTCGCTATCCCTAATAAAAATTGTTATATGGTTGTGTGACCCGATATCCATCCATACGGACAAAAATGTATCCTGGACATATTTTTAATGTCGAAAGTGACAAACTTTATTAGGAAGGACTATTTCGGGTTTTTTTTCGTTCTCCGTATAATATTTTTGGGCGTTATTTTGACAGTGCCGGGCATAATATTGTCTGTCAAAAAAACTGTCAAAAAAAATCAAAAATCAAAGAAAGTTTTAACAGAAGTTCTCAACATAAGACGCATCCAAAAATTAGGACCGTGTCCATTCTGTGCTACCTACACGCACCACACGCATCAATTGAACGTTGTGCGACGCTAAAGTCTACAATTTTGGTGTTTTTCTGTCTGTCTGTCTGTCTGTCTGTCTGTCTGTCTGTCTGCTTATTTGTTTGTTTGCGTGACTGAATTGATAACTGCATGTCTGTTCGGTTAGTCGGTCGGCTGCTGTTTTGCGTGCCTGGCCTCTCATTAGTACAGAGGTTAAACCACTTGATGGTACTCAGTGACTCATTTTCACTCCTGTACGGGGCGCCTTATCTGATTTCTAAATCTCAAAAACCCAAGACGTGCTCCACTCAAGTTCGCATGTGTGATAAATTTCTTGTCTCATTTGGATGCAAATATGGGTCGTAAACTAGATTCGGGTGTGAGGGAGTCTATTTTGACATTGGTAAATATGTAATATTCATCCAGACAAATTGTAGAAGCATTGAAGGTCAGGGAAATCGTCGTTTCTCAGAAAGCAGTATCTTATTTCATCAGGGAAAATATCAAAAAGGAAGCCGGAAAGGATACTGCACGGTCGTTGTTGAAACCCGTGGCTTCCCGAAACTCCGAACTCCCGGTCTGGTGGACGCCATTGAAAAGGACCTCTCAGGACTGAATCCGCTGACCCGTTTTGCATTACTCTTGAAGTACGGTGTGTCGGTTACAACTATTGCTCGCGTAGTTAACCAGGATTTGGAGGGGAAGGCGCGGAAAAAGTGCCGTGTTCATGCCCTATCAAACAAGCAAAAATCAAAAGTGAGTCCTACATGTTTTGAAGCCACTTTTCAAGAACAACGTTCGGAAACTATTTTCGGGAGAGCTTATCAATAAGTTCGTCTTCCACCATGACAGTTCTCCAACGCACGCTTCCGGAATCACACAAAAATGGCTTTCAAATTCCGGAATCAAGTTCATTCCAAAAGAGCACTGGATGGGCAATAGTCCTGACCTAGCCCCTATGGATTTTTGTGTGAATGGTGTTTAGGTGGAAATTGTTTGCCCGGCAGGTTTCAAACGGGTTATGCGAAAGGTGTGGTCGAATTTAGACCAAGTAAAATTAATAACGCTTTGAGATCTTGGCCGAAACGTGTTACATTTATGGTAGAGAGGCAGAGGCTTCGATTCAAGCATGTTTTGAAAAATTCGAAGTGAAACTGTGCACGTGGGAATTTATTAAAAACTGAACACCATCAAGTGGTTTAATCTGTAGTCTATTTGCCTGCATTTTGTCTCACCCTCGAGAACTTTCATGGCTTGAGAATTTTTCAGTCTAGCCTCAATAAACTCAGCGAGTTGCAATACGGTAGGCATTATAAATTTAGTTTCAACATTCAAGCACTATGAAATCGTACACTTACTCAATAATACGGTACATGCATAAGTTCGTGCCCGATCCAATTCCACCATTAAATGTACTCTCTGCCAAAAAATACAAATGGGGTAATTCATACATGGCAATGAGCCAGATAACGATTGGAGCAATATGCGAAAAAAGGAACGTAGGTAATCAATAGCAAACGGTGATGAACAGATAAGATCCTGGGTGGATCAATTTAACTGGTAGGGCAAAAAAATGTCTCTTGAGATCGGGGGATTACACTACCTTTCAATTCGGGTAGGCACGTCTTCTTTGGCGATCGTCATATCATCAAGGATGATTGTACTCATGTTTAAACGATGAGTTTATATTAAACATGGAATAGTGGTAATTCTATTCTGTTCTCGTTTTTGGAAAACGTAGAAAACGCTTTTTGAAACAGCAGTTTCGACGCATTTGTGTGGGCTTTCATAAATAAAGATCAAATTTGTAATTTTGAGACGTCACCCGCTTCGAAACTTGAAGCGCCCAACAAGGCCTGACAACCTCAAATCTTTAATTGCTGGGACAAAATGTTGCGCTTTCGTTGTGAGGATGTAACTGCCCAAACTTGAACAAAACTCTTTTTTTGACAACAATTTACAAAGATAAAATGCATTTGGGTACTAGGTAGAACGTTTCAGCAAAGAGCGAAACTCGTGTCAAAAATAAAATTTCCAGAGAGCTCCCTGACATTTCGTCACTAAATTCGGTGCACAAAGTAATCTTGAGCTCTCCAATCCTTTTAAAATTTTCACCAATAATGATCAAGATGTGCTATTACTGTTTTAAATCAGATTTGTTTTTATTTTTTCTAAATTTTTGGCGAATTTTTTATTCAGGGAAATTTCAGCACTCACCCATAATTTTAAATTGTTCTGCACGTATACCGATTGCGGGAGAGCTTTTGGCACTAAACTAAACTTCTGAATGTAATCCTATATGAACTGTTAAAAAATGTATGCTTTATTTTGAAAGAAGACCTGTAGATCTGGGAAACATTTGCTGAATTCAACGTTGGGGCAGGAGCAGGAGAGTTACTATGCACTGGTTTGAGGCAGCCCTTAGAAATTTAGCGTAGCCCGGTAAATGGCAGATTTTGCCAAGTTCGCTGACCCAGATCAAAACTTGTTTGCACTTCTCGAAGCAGAGCGGGAGCAACAAAAAGTTACAACACGTATATAGTACTTTGATGGGGATATCCCACGCAAAAAAAAATTAATTTGACGGCAAATTTGGTTTTGAACAAAAAAAAACGATGCAGGGTCAAGTTAAGGCTTTCCAAAGTGGTTTTTGCGAGCCTACCGGCCTTAGCTGATTTTCAATTTTTTTTAATTTTCAGGTATATTCGTACAAAAAATGGCTGAAACTGCTTGGTCTATCTATTTCGTGTCCCTTTCGTGCCATTGAAACTTACCCGCTAAAAAGAATTCTGCAACGTATTTTTAGCATTTAGCAATTTCTAATGTTTGCGGTTGCTATTGTAACCTCAGTAAATTACTTTTGATTTCTGACATGGTAATTTGGGTGATCCGGGGTACCGTATTGCTGCATGTCCATTATTTCAATTTAAACTGTCTGCAAAATGTGCGAAATGCCGTTGTCAGTGAGTGTAATGTGTATCAAGATGAATAATAAACCAAACAGAATCTAATGGTTCCTTTAGATAATTTGTGGATACCAAGGCGTCCGGCAAAATTTTTCTGGGAACGAAAATAAAAGCCATCAAATGTCCCGCATTTTGTATGGGAATGCTTAACTAACGAACAAATATTTGTAACTCACAGATAGACAACCATCAGACAAGACTTGTTGCTGTTAAATGTCGGTCAGACATCATTTGTCATTGGGCTGATTAATTCTTCCTAGATTAGGGGTGATATTTTTGTTCGGGAAGAAATTCAGACGGACACACACTTTTATTAGGGTTCGAGACTGAACCAGAGATAGACATACAAATGGACAGTTGATTGGATAGGCAACATACTAAAATACAAACATGCAGACAGACAAACAGACAGATCGACAGACAGATAGACAGGAACAAAAACGCCTGTATTTAAACTGCAAATGCGAGCCATCGGAATCAGAACCGAAATTTTCTGGCCGCAGCTGAAGCAGTACTTCTCCGTTGTAAGTAACCACGCTTTAATGATTCGTTTATCGATACATGGACATTGTGGAGTAACACAATGTTTCGATAACGACGCGGCGGTGAACATGTCGAACCAAGCGCCGCAGAACGCAATCCACAAAATTTCAGCCTCTCTGTATCCGAAAAATGAAATTTTCACGTTCATTTACACCATGCTGTGCCAGAACAGTTAAGCACATTTTGCGAGTGTAGCGGATTTAACGACCATCGGTGTGAAATACGCCGGCCGGTCAACCCGTGGAAAGTGCTTGGCAAACCTTTAATGGTGCCAGTCTGCTTTGACCTTTATTGTCCAGTATACTGAATTGACATTTGAGTCAAGCCAAGGATATCCGCCTATCGAGCCAATGTTAAGGACAGTGTCCCAAACTACAAGTATCGCATTTTGGACTTTGCATGGTCGAGTCAACTAATTGGTCTTTGGAATCCAAAAAAAGGTTTAGCTTTACTTGTTTTCAGTTGTTCTTATCCTTAGATCAGGCAAGGCACTTCTTATGGTTATGGTAAGTCAATGACAAAACTTTTCAAGAGCATCGACATTGTTCCACTTTGAAAAAATAGCGAACGTGTTTGAAAAGAAGTAAAATAGCATAGAGTAATTCCGAACCGAAAGTGTGGCGTGCTGCGGGACATGAGCATATCATGCCCGAATATATTATTTTAAGGTAGGACTGCTTATCTATTTACTGTAGCGGTGTGCAAACATAGTGACGCATTTTGTCGTACTACGAGCTCGACTAGTAATTCAAGAACACTCAAGGGAAATTCCGACAAATGTCACGTCAAGAACAAAACAAATTATTCGGGGGGGGGGTCCGGTACGATTTTAGGAAGATATTTATACAGACAATGATTTTGCTTTTAAAGTTCCATCTGCGGTTGGGGAAGGCCATAACGTGACTTTTCCTAGCCATATGTGGTCCTAACCAATCAAGCAAAGCAACTCAAGAATTGTCTTTCGTTTTTTCATCCTGGAATTCAGCAATACGTGTTGTGTTTTTTGTAATGGCTCACAGGTGAGCAATAATATTACACAGTGCGATCGCAGAGATTTGCAGAGCTGGGGTCGCCGCTACCGTTTGCTGAGGGATTGGCTCTCTGGCTTATTTCGTACGCCACAAGGCTAAATGAAAGTCCGAAGGTGAATGCCTGAAATGGGATTGAGTGATTAGGCCATCCATCGCTGATGTCAAACTTTCTGATTTTTTCTTTTGCCGATTCGTTTAATAATAGTCTTGTTCAAGCGTCTACGCACTATAGTAATAGCTGCACGATTGGGCATTAGAGGGAACTCACATTACCGTTGCAAACCAGGGTCTAGTGAAGCTTATCAAACCGGCCCCATGCAGCGTTATTTCTTCACGCTCGCTGGAAATGAGCATGTCCTGAATGATGGCATACAGCGTTGAATCCTGGTGTAAAAACATAAAACATAGCATAAGCTTGCAGTGGATAACAGTTTCTTTTGCAAAAAGATACGTACCACCGATTCGAAATGAAATTGTTCTAACACCTTCATCGAAAGTTGATAGACTTCCAGGTTTGTTTCAAGCGCCTGCCATAAGGAAAACAATGAATCAACTCCAGCAAGAATTAACCGTTTTGCAAGAAGTTCTTCATTCCTGAAATTGCGGGCATGTTCATTAGGGGCGCGTTTAGAGTCCTTACAAGTCAAAAGCAAGATCCCACATGGTAGCGTTAGGGGGTGGACAAAGTGGCAAAATGTATTTTAGTTAAGATTGAACCCAAAATTAGGCGTATTGCTCCAGACCCTTTTGAGACTTGTGGGGGTATAGGGGTCTGATTTCCAAAAGGTCCACCCGGGATTTTGAAGCGTGTCAAAAACTTCAAAACGTTTGTTCAAATGTGAGGTTTATTGGGTCCCGTATAAGATTCCTATTGATGAACGCTATTGCGAGGTTCAAACATTCAGGAACAGTTCAAATTTGATGAAAAATTTGATGTTGGATGTATTCCCCGGTTTAGTTGATGGACAATCGGTCGCTCGAATGGTCAAATGGTTGGTCGAACAGTTGGTCAGTTGGTCGGTTGATCGGACGGGCAGTTAAGAACGAGCAAACGGATTTATGGAAAAGCTCATGTATTTAGAATGTTTTTTTTAATGCTATGGGACCTCCTGGGAATCAGACGTCCAACCCCTCCCCAAGTTTAAAATGAACAAGAATAAGAGGCCGAATTCGGAATCAGTTTTGAAAACTATGCATTTTTCCTATAACCCACCCCTGACCTTTCCATTATAGTTCTTGGTTCCAACTTGTAAGGAACGAGACCCTGATATTTACGAATGATTAATGGACAAGAGTTAGGGGACGTACGGTCTCATGTGCACGAGCAAGTGGCATCAACAGCAGACCCGAATAACTGGAAAACAACGTGAGGGAAAGAATACGAAAGACCCAAGCGAGTACGGTTCCTGGGTTATCCAATTGCATCACCACAGAGGCCACGTAGCCCATATAGCAGACTTGATCCAGCACGTGGGACACAAACATGATGAAACCAAAGCAAGCGTTCAGGTCATCACAGAAAAGCCTAATCATCGCTTGATGGCGCCGAATCTGCTCGAGCTGTTTCAACATTTCCTGCCGAGATGGTTTAACATTTGCTGCCCATTGCTTTGAGGATATTGCACAATCCTGATTGAAGGACGTAAGTTTTATGATGGATTTGTTTAGCTGGGTCAAGAAAGCACGTAGAGTGATAGCGAAAACTACCCCCATAACGACAACTTGTTGCGAGAGGCAGAACAAGCCGACTTCGAAGTAAATTGAAAACCAAAAAAGCGGTTGAGGAACTAATGGTTGCGACGACGAAGTGTTGGATGAAAACCAAGTTTCAGTTTCATTTTCTTTGCGGGTAACGGTTTGCGTGGGCGGAAAGATGTTCCCGAGATAACTTATAAACTCCCACATCATGTGGGTAGCCGCGGTCGCTGCCCCCAAAACTAAGGCTACTTTCTTCCATTGGGTATAGTGCTTGGCGAGAATGATTTCGTCCTTAAAAAGTGCTTCAGCAATTATTCGAGTCTTTCTGCAGATCTTGGCATATATTTTTCGTTTAAAAAGAAACAGTAAAAGAATAATGTAGGCGCGTCCGTATAGGGCGAAGAAGGGTGCGTAGGAAAAGAGCTTAATTACGATGCTGTGGCTATGCTTGGTCAGGGCCTGGACGATCTCACTGATTGCACTTACAGAAAGAAGGAAGAACCCGACGGCTCCGCAGACAACGTGGAACATACAGTTCAACGCCGCACACATTTGGAGACAACATGGTGTTCCATGGGAAGGAATAAACCCGAATACCTTCAGTAACATGGCTGGAAAGACGTGAAAAGTGTGTGGTCTGCATTGGATGTTTTTACCGTCAGAAATCGGCAGCGTTTGATGTGACGATCTGCCTGTATGTACATCTTGCGCCATTGGTGAATTTGAAGAGGAAGTCGGGGCTGTTGTAATAAAGTTGTTGGGTTAATTCAGATGGAAACCTAAAAAAACTTGAGTGCATGTAAAATTCTTATAAACCTGTCAGGGATAAGGGAAAGAATGTCGTTATACCATACCGCAATCGCGATGAAATGCCTCGTTTCGATGACTTTAGCGGGGAAACAACTAGCAAAAAGAGGTCTAGATCGCTAGACTAATCATTTTTTGTGCACATGTTGTCACAATAAACTTTCACAATTCTACAGTGCGCAGGACAAATAACTCAGTAAGGAACATTGACCCGATTGACAACCGCAAAGTAGATCAATCAAGACGGGACAAGCAGAACAAGCAAAATAACTACGCTGTGAATCTCATTAATCGATAGATTTAGCCTTTAATGTGCTAGATGGAAATTCTGGCAACTGTTGTCTGAAAACTTGCGAGTGTGACGTCCTTTGGGTTGCTATATGAACGCCAACTCATGGTGTGTCGTATTGAGGCTGGGTCAATTATTTCTGGTACTTGAAATATATTTTCAAGTTCTCGTACTACTATTAAGTACAGATGCCACACGTGGGAGTATACTCGCATTCACCATCCCCTTAGGGAGTCGCTTGGGCGGGAGGCCTTCGCAGCTCCCAAGGTGTCGAGTGTTGGTGTATTGTATGCGTACCAGAGACTATTGAAAATGACATGAGAGCAAGAATCCGTACGAACTTCACTATCCCTAATAAAAGTTGTTATGTTCTTGTTTGACCCGATATCCAACCGTACATAGTTACGGACAGAAATGTATCCTAGACACATTTCAAATGTCAAAAATGACAAATTTCCTTAGTTATAACTATTTCGGGATTTGTTTTTCTTACACATAATCTTTTTGACATTATTTTGACAGTGCCAGACATAATATTGTCTGGCCCGAAAAATCTTTGTCCGAACCAAGTATGCAGAGTTCTAACAGAAAGTTCTCAACATAAGACAGATTCAAAAATTAAGAACGTGCCCGTTCTGTCTGCGGTTGCTTTTGTTACCTCATTCGATTACTGACGTAGTAGTTTGGGTGATCCGGGGTACCAGAAATTAATAGCCGTATTGCTGCATGTCCATTATTTCAATTTAAACGGTCTGCAAAGTGTGAGACATGCCGTTGTCAGTGGATTTAGTGTGTATAAAGATGAGTAATTAATCCAATACAATCCAATGGCTCCTTTAAATAAATTGTAAATACCAAGGCGTCTGGTATAATTATTTTTGAGAGCAAAAATGAAACCATCAAAATGTCCCTCATTTTGTATGGGAATGCATAACTAACGAACAAATATTTGCCACTCACAGACAGACAACCATCAGACAAGACTTGTTGCTGTTAAATGTCCGTCGGACATAATTTTGTCTTAATGACTGGGAATGCTTCACGATGAACATGTGTCCCTCATGATGACTTTAAGTCGCTCGGGGGATGAGCCTTGTGTGGACAGTGTGAACGAGTCTTGGTGGAAATTGACGGATGTCACCGCTGACCTTGTACGCGTTATCTCATTCTCTTTGTTTAAAAATCATAATTACCGTATACCACAGTTACTTTTATTCCTCTTATAAATATGTGGACGGGGTTGTAAGGACTATTCGTAATATTTTGCCAATTTCGCTTCGCGGTTACGTAACCCCGCGACGATCGTTATAAGCTTCCGCCCGCCGTTTCTCAACTCCGTTGAACATCTGTTAAGAGAACTGCGGGAAGAGGTTATTGCTGCAGCGAAGAACAACTACGACAACAGTTATCCCGGAATCCAGGTAGTGTACGGTATATAGTATAAGAAGTCGTTCTACACTCCTGTCTTCGGTAAACGGTATGTGTAAAACATGGTAATTGTAGTTTGTACTCACAAGGGAATTCCACCACTCTCGAAGGTGAAGCACATCCGTTAATTTTGTAGTGTGCGTCCACGTTATGTGATGCCATTTCCATCGAGAAAAAAAATAAAAACGTGTGGAAAGAATTTTCTTAAAATAAAAATGTACTACGTGGTGGTACCTAGATGGCGCTGTTAATGTTACGGTATGCCATGTCAGTTGATGGATTTATTCGGCTACAGTCGTTATTGGTTTGTTTCTGTCGTTGACAATGACTATGCACCGACACATGTAGCAATCAATGTAGCAATGTAGCAATCAACTGAGGCGGTATACGGTAACATTGGCAGCGCCATCTATTTACCACCACGTAGTACATTTTTATTTTTAGAAAATTCTTTCCACACGTTTTTATTTTTTTCTCGATGGAAACAGCATCACATAATGTAAACACACACTACAAAATTAACGGATGTGCAAGATTTCACCTTCGAGAGTGGTGGAATTCCCTTGTCAGTAGCTGCTTTTAGTAGTTTCTTAGTCACATTTTTCGGTTGTAGTTTTTATTTATTAGTTACTTAGTTGTACTTTCTAATTGTAATTTTCAGTTTGTATTTATGTGTTTTTTACTTAGGAATGTGAATTTTGTTTTTTATTAATACGATCAGTTCCCTAAGCACTGAAAACACAAATCGACCTTGCGAATCTTGACCCACAGTGGCATATGCACAATAATACCGGTACCGCACACCACTGTGTTGTTAACTTTCTGTTTGAGGCTTTTAGCTTGTCTACGAGTGTTTCTTCTCATCAAGTTTCTAACTGGTTGTATTTCAGTTTTCCAAGCTCGTATTGCCTAATACATAATTATCTGTTTACGTATAATATCAATCAATACTTTCAACACCGTGACCCGACAAAATGTATGACAGTCATTAAGCCTGTAATAAGAAACTGTGTATTCATAGTTTCTGTGTGATATTAGTTCATTAGTAGTTTTATGGAGCACTAGAAAAACAATTGCAACTAAGTAAGTAAAAATTATAAACCGCAATTAGAAAGTAAAATCACGCAATTACTAAATATAGACTACAACTGAAAAATACAACTACGAAACTACTAAAAACTGAAGAGAAGTACTAGCTACAAACTACAACTACCCTGTTTTTATACATACCCTCGATACTTGCTACTATCCCTCTTTCTGACCACCCCCCCCCTGCGGGCCCAACTTTCAGGTGCCGACGTTTGTTTACGGACCATTCGAGTTGTACTTTGTCTATGGAATAGTATGTGCTATGGTCAATCTTGAAAACGACAAAACATGTCGCCCAAAAAATACAAAAAATTCAAACTGATAGCTTTCGAAATTATATACCTGATTAAAGAGACGATGCATATACGTAACTCATCTTTCAGGCAAACACACATTTTAGCAACGATAGCTTCATGTCTTTTCAGTAGGCAGTGCAGTCAGTTTATAAAACAAACAATATCCCCAACAGCAAAAATATCTAACCCAGTTGTCTTATTGTTGTTGTCCCGTAATTAATTGGTAGAAGCATTTTTTTACCATGACCCTTTTCTTCGGCTGTGTCGCTGTTTATAGCTTCTAAAAGAGATTCAAACCAAGACCGGACGGATACTTAAAGGGTTGGAGCTCGGTGCTCTACTATGGAACCGAACGTTTCATCTGCCCATCGGGGAGGTGTCCATCAATGCGAGCGGCGAACGGGATATTGATGTGACGGGCGAAATATTAAACCCCAAAACTGGAAAGTATATGGTATACCAAGAGAAATTATAAAGCCTTATAATTGTCTAACTAAGTTGGCCGACTTTTTTGTTGTAAATGTTAAACGGATTCCCACTTCCCAGATTTTTCAAAATATTTTTTGCGACAGCCCATGATTTTTCCGATACGTAAGGCCACAAAAACACTGATCGAAGAAAAGTGCAGTTAGACGACGGGAGTTTTTCTGTTTTCAGTTCACATTCTCAACCCCGCAAAATTTTATAGTTTTTGCAAAACCACAAAATTCCACCCGATTGCTCAGTCAGATTGCAGATCTTTGAGCAAAGTTTGAAGTCAAATAACTGGAAACTTCATCCGCTTGAAAATAAACCCTGTTAAATTTCAGAAAAAGTGACGTACCAAACTTCAAATCTAATTTGATTTTGATTTTCTGAAAACATGGCAAAGATACCAATTTTCGATAAGAAAGTTTGGGAGGATTGTTGCATGCTTTTGGCCGACGTAGCACGAGAAAACGTAGACTGGTCCAACTTGGCGGGATAACGCTTTTTGATGTGATCTATTTTTTACTCGATTCCCGCAGCTTGGCCTGCTTTATGATGGGCGCACGGACAAGCTTATCACTACTTTGGCCACGGCGACCTTGTGGCCAGCCGGCGACGTTTAGCCTCCTCTGAACCAGCCGCATGGCTGCTACATGGGTATTCAATGCAAGAGTAGAGCTGCCAAAGAAGACTACATTCTCATATTCTTACACAGCAAATGTTTACTAGCCGACTAACTCTGAGTAGAATATTGAATTTTGAAGTGTTAAATTCGGAATGGCTCTTTGACAATTTTACTCGCATTTATTTGCATTTATTTGCAGTGATTTTGTAATGACTCTTGAAAGTAAATTCAGTAACCTTGTGAGAGTGCGATTACGTTTTCGATGGGCACCAGTAGCAGAATCGTTTTTAAGACCAGGGTGCAGCTATATGAATCATTTCTCTGAAATAACACTCCGAAGTTTAGGGCCTGACTCGCGAATATCCCGTAACTCCGCCTAAACTCATGACGTTAAAAAAATTCGGCTGATGCCAATCGACTTTAAGTCAAATGGTGAGGGTCAGTGCCCACGTGTGGGTGCTCAGGGAGCGTTCAACAATGATGTCAGTGCCCGATATTAAGAGACTTTACTCCCCCTTCCTTCCGTCAGAGCTCATCAGAAACTCCTAAATCCCCCTTGTTCTTCAAGCACTGACGTCAGCTCGAGCCGACACCCTTACATCTCAACGAAATCTTTTCTGAAAATCCCAATCTTTATACTTCGAAAACAGGTGACGGGAGTCTTCCAGCTTTGAGATTCCGCCCAAAACGTTCCTACGACTACTGTACAACATAGGTTGATAAAATGTTGATGAATATCCCTAACATAGTTCAGTAATAAAAAAAAACATGAATCAGTCTTTCTGAATTCGACACTTAACGAGACTTGGACTCATCTCATGAAAGTGATAATAACTTCCGACCCCGCAGAAGTATCCGAAATTGTATGGAATTCATCAATCGCTGCAGCAGCAGCCATTCTGATCGTTCTGTGTTCGTTGCTGGCTCTCATGTACGAGAGGGACGACTCAACAGTTCCTTTGAAAACCATGAATTACTTTCGTTCGTTCGTGATAAACAAATAAAAATGTGTTTTGTTCCAGAGATATGCACGTCGAAGCACGCCCCAGTACCGCAGCTAGTGGATCATGAATGTGAATTAGTACCACCACAGCACCACTCCAATATTATGTGCATGAAGTTCAGGTCCTTACACTTACGTGCGTTTCACCTAGCCGTATATTTGCCCTCAATTGTTTTGGCTTGCTTTTGTGTTTTTCGAGAAGGCGGTTCAATAGATTACACGTTCACTTGTCTTGAACAAATTACACAGTGAAAACCACACAAGTCAAGTGCCACGAGAACGTGAAAAGTATTAACTCCCGACAAGTGGTGTATTTTTTATTAGCCAGAGGCCGTCATAATTTTCATATGCTAACTTGAGCTATCCAAGTGCCGAATTTAGAATCACTTGGACTTGTTTTTTTACTAAAACCTAGTTAAGTAATAAATATAAAGAATTATTTCACCGCTATAGACAGGCGAATTTATTTTTGGTGAAATTTCGAAGTTGGGAACGGTCCCACTACGTTTAAATTACCGCTTGGTGCAATCAATCTATTGCACCCAGCGGTAAATGCAGTAAGACCATTTCCATTTTTGAAATTAAACCAAAAATTAAATTCGCCTAATTAAAGCGGTGAAATAATTCGTTATATCTATCACTTAACTAGGTCTTATCTATCACTTAACTAGGTCTTATCTATCACTTAACTAGGTCTTATCTATCACTTAACTAGGTCTTAATAAAAACAAATCCAAGTGATTCTGAATTCGGCACTTGGATAATCTAGGTGAAATAATTCGTTATATCTATCACTTAACTAGGTCTTAATAAAAAACAAGTCCAAGTGATTCTGAATTCGGCACTTGGATAACCCACCATTAAAACGTTCCGTAACTGAATTCTTATCTTTAGTTTATAATTTGGTAAAAAAAACTGAACCCAAGTCTTAGTTACTAAAATTTGTTTGGAAAAAAACGAAAAAAAGACCAGTCAACTAATTTCACCTGAACTATGGACTAACAGTTTTAGTTACAAGAAAAAGTAAACAAAACATCCTTAAATATGAATCGAAAGTTTAACTAGCTAGGAAGAGTTATTGAAATGACTAATTTTAGTTTTTGCAATCCCCATGCCTTGGCCGTTTTCCGCAATGAAAAATACTAACATAATTTTTAACTACATTTTGAAGATTCGAAAACATACAGTGCCGCGCCGTTTATCAACACCGGTCCAACGGTTTGCGTACGAACAATTAAAAGTCGCTCATTCATCCGCTGTACGACATTGATCATCTAAACCGTCTCAAGGGTTGCGCAGCCTTAAGTCGTGATATCGCGCTCGCATCCCTTTCCATTTTACTTGTAATCGTTTGGCATTGTCGCCAGGACAGTGTGTGCTCTTTCCCTATTCAGGCATTCCCCACGTCATGCTAATCGACTGCGACCTTAAAAAAGTTGGTCGCAGAACCTCTTACCCCAGGGATTTGCTGTCATACACACCGCGATAGCTCATGTTCGATCGGATTTGGCAACGGTTGCATGAAAGTACCACAGCCAAACACAATACAGGGACAATATTTCGTCGATTTGTTTAAGCTCCGTGACACTCATCGAATATATGCCGTAAATATATGCCAGACGTGTTTGTATTCGCTGAACATCATACAGTATACCGCTCTACACACATTCCCAGCGAATCTGTCTTTTATTCGTCAAACGTTTGAGGGTTGAACTAGCTGAAAAAGCATGATCGCTATCCCTGTTCCGAACGACGACCCGGAGAAGCTTTGACCAAACGCTGCTGATTTGAACAAACTGGGAAAGCTTCGATCACGTTTGCAAACTCTCCAAAAAAATAATTTTGAGTCTGCTAATGACCGTCTAAAGCTCTCGTTACTTCTCGTAACTTTACTCACGCTTTTCAGGGTCCTCCCGTTCAGCTCTACCCTTTTACCGTTCGTCCGATGGATCACCTTTTCCAATGGTATACTCCACCTTGTTTTGGAATCGCTGGGTTCTTTGCGTTATCAGCCCAATCCGCCGGCAGTATTTACGCCTTCATGTATACGGTTAAAGGCAGCGTCCTAGTCCGGTCCTTCTCTTCGGCGCCATTTTTCGATCTCGAATACGCGCCAACGCGGTGATGCTGTGCTTCTTCGTAAAACAAACAGCTTGCCTGAAGCTTTTCCAGCAAGCCTAGCTTTTTGCCGCGCCTAACAATAACCCCACACAGAATAATGTCACCTTTAATTAGACCACACCCCACAAGTCTTACTTAATTCCTCAGCCTGCATATTGGGTGTTTTTTTACTTTGAAGTGGCGGCCTTCTGCCTGGCACAACAGGTCATCGTGTTTGGAGTCGTTTTTGCGATTATGTTGCGCTCCTTCCTCGCGGCATTTGTTTCCATCACTTTATTTGCTGGATATTCGAGCCTGCTGCTAATGCCATTGGCTAATGTATATGACGAGGTTATTTGCAAAGAGGCGGTTTTAATTTATTTTCAAAGATTCCCTCCGAATGATGAATGAATCATTTTCTCATGGAAGGCTTAAGGGTAGGTAAGGAGGTTTAAAACATTTTTTTCAAAATTAGATCCAATATTCGGCTTACACTGCCTGCTCATTTTTAAACTTGTGAAAATTTTGGGTTTGACTTCCAGGGCTCCCGAAATTATTATTTTATTATTATTTTAAAGAAATCATTTATTTTTTCATCAGTTTTGGACCGATCTTAAATGTTCTGTTTTTGAAACTCCTATTTTTGTTTATCGACAGGGCTTTTGTAATAGAAATAATAAGTCGTATTTTGAATTCAATTTTGGAACAAAGTGTTTTGCTAGTTTGCCTTCCCCCCAGGTCCTGTCATGAGGGGTCCTGGTTCGGACTTGTAAAACCCTAAACGAGCTCCTGGACAAAGGGGTTCCTAAATGACTAATCCAGAAAAGAGGTTTACCAGATATCGGAAACTAAGCCTTGAATGAGCACAATACCTGTGTAATGAAACGCGAGAGACATTTAATGATGTAGTGTTTTTTTCTTCTTCTAGTCATCGAACACCAATCTACGTGCTTACCAGTTGTCGGTTATGATTTTCAATTGTTACTCGACGAAATCTTTGGTATGCTTACCGGTACTTACAGACGGTCGGCACGTTGAAAATTTATCCCATGTATATATGTTTTTTTTGGCTCCACTTTAAGACAGCAAACTGCACGGTACTATTCCTCGATATCCTGTGTTCCAGCGAATGGGAAGACAGGTTCTGCGTGGTGCAGGACTGATTACATTCAAAAGGTCCTGGTTTGCAGCGGTAAGTCTCTTTCCCCGCTTTATGGATTCTGGTTTCGCGCGCCGGTAAGAGCCATTACAAATAAACCGTTGCCATCTTTTCAGGCTATAACCTTTGCAGTGTCATTTAGCGTGTTTGCATACGAAACCAGTCAACGAGTTGATTTGCAAGCTAAGGACTTATAGTCCACTACTTCCTCTCCAAATACACTGCTTTCTATTGACGGATGATGGAATATTTGGTCACTATTTGTCTTTCTTTTGTTTTTGACCGTTTCGAATGCAGTGGTTGGAACTTACAAAATATAGAATGTATAAGCGAATCCCAAATAAAAAGACTCACATATTCGGGTGGTTTTCTGTCCTTTCATGGTTTTTCAAAGTATCTGCATTTTACAGCAGCGGTAGCCCTACCCCCCCCCCCCTCCCACAAGATTTTCGCTTTTTCGATTAGTTCATTTCTCACGACTAGAAAGAAAGAAAATGCTCCAAATAGTGATGCTCTTACGGGTTATAGCTTTCATGCATTTTCAATAGTCTCTGCCCTACGGATATCTCTCAGACTACAATTCCAGGCTGGACACTGTCATAAGGCTGTAAGAGGTCTAGAATCAACCTGGTTCTAAGCTGGATGCGCCCATCCTGTCTTTCCGCCGCATTGTATCTAGAATACAGGCTATATTTTTGAATTTTTCTGCCTCGTGCAAGGCACCCATTTTCCACCATCGTTTCACCCGGGATTTCCCTCAGCTCTTTTGAAAGTCTTTCAATTGACGCGGACGATGAGTTCCGTGTGCAGACCGCGTGGCTTGGTTTCAGATTTGTTTTACTTCGCCTGGCGTTTAAAAGTTAATCTGCTGTTTTGTTCTCTTAAAAATTCATGAATATCCAGCTGAGGATGACTGAACGTGCTAAAAAGATGTGATAAGTATGCAACATCTATTTCAGCGTAATTCAAACACCGGCTACTACATCGAAGTACTTTGTGGTTAGGATTATTCCTGGGATGAATTAAATATAAATAATGCTGGCGTGAAATAGGGGGGGGGGTGATCTGTAAGTGATATATATAAAATGCAGTGCACCATTATTTACAATTCCCGCAAATCAAATTTTTGGGATAAATACATCAGTGTAGTCTAGTGTCATACCGGTACCCAGCTCACCTACACATTTTGCCTTGTTTAGGCTTGGGGAATGGTAACTGACAATTGCATTTCAAACGCAAACTTATGATTGTGGCACACAACGTTGAGCGGCCACCATACATCAACATATCCGCAATTATTTAATGTTTGGAGTATTAGAATCGAACGCAAAGAGTGGAATGGGCGACACGGTGTTTGCCAGACGGCTGAGATTACTTCATAGTTCTCTGCCTTCTGATCTCTGGAAATGTGAATTTCTGAACGCCTTCAGATCTCGTGTGACTGCTTTATTGTAGAGTAGCTAGTTTGTACTTCCTTCAAACGAACTTAACATTTCCCACAAGGGTTTGTCTGCTTCAGTCGAACAATAACAATAACTTTATGCAAGGCAAAATGGGATGTCTGTAGAGTCGCCCGGACTGCTGACGCTTTACCGACAGGCAGGGACACATTTAGTCTGCCAAGGGGTCTGAACCGCTAATTGTTCTAATTCTGGGGCGAAATGAAACCAAGGGTCTTACATGTTTCGGATTCTGAAAATATTGCGAGCATAAAATATTTATGTTGCCATGCCAAGTGCCCGGGGGGGGAGCAGGTGGGACACAAACGGAATAGCTACAAGTACCCTGCCCTTTTTGATTTTCTGGGGTGGACCAATGTCATCTAATTCGATAAAATGCAGATTTACTATTTTAGAATCCTTATTGTTTCCTTATAAAAAAAAGTTCAAACTCTAAATATTGGACAGTGCCCGAGCGAGTGCGAAGTGAAAACCAAAACGCCCACTTTTATCTTCATTCCCATTATAAATAGTTAAAGCCACACCATTTATTCCAATAATGTCCAAATCTCCGGGTTTTCACACTAAAAGATTGAGGAGCCATTGGGCTTTCCGAATCCGCAATTGTTCAAGGTTTGAAGCATTAGAGCACATGGAGTTCATACTGTAATGAGACTCCTTTTGCAAAAAAAGCAACAAGGAAAGGTAGCGGCAAGATATAGAAAGTATTGCGTGTGTATATAGCAAATGACCCCCACCCAAAGCAGCCCATAAATAGAAGGTTTCTTTGTCCGGTCCCGTATCCCGCGCGATTAAGTCATCAAATTTTGGCGCATGCCAAATTTGACTTGCTTATTCAAGGCCTCTCGTTCCTTCTCGTCCAGGAAGTCGTCCCAGTTCTCTTCGGTGATCTCGATGAAGGACTTGTGCGGCTTGCTGAAGTAGAAGATGTTGCCGGTATAAATGTCGAACCACATCGCCTGAAATAAAAGCAAACATCTCGTAAGACTATTATTTTCGAAGCGAGAAAGATACTTACAGAAAAACAGGCAGACTATTAACGAAAAACGAAGACAACAGTCAAATAGAGAAGCAGACCAACGCACAGAGAGAAGGTCAGGCAAAGTATCAGATCAGTACATATGTAGGCAGACAAAGGAAGGACACAAAAATCGACATAGTCCGATAAATGACGAACAATCAGACAGGCAGACTGGAAGATAGTTCGGCCAATAACCCAACATATACAGTCAAATAAACAGATAATCAGTCAGTCAGGCGGAAAGAAGTTTAAATAGGATGATATACAGACATGGAAGTAAACAGACCGAGAGATGAAAAGGCACTAAGGCAGATAGACAAAATGGCTGACGAATAACAGATAGACAAACAGACAGGCGGCAGACAGACAAACAGGCAGACTGACAAACAGACAGAGACAAACAGGCACCTAAACAGAGATTCAGACAGACAGAAACGTACGTGTAACCGAACGAGACCGCCATCAACGAGCCGTTGCATAAAGGGATAGGAAGTGATGTTCTCCAGCTGATGTAGCGTGGAGACTTGCGAGAACTTATCGGCGATGGAGAACTGGTTTCGCGGATCGATTACGGCTTCGTGGGCGTGGTTACCCTCCTTAAAGACCAGTCGGTTCTTCTCCGCCCGCAACATTGTCTCGAAATGTGTATAGGAATCACCTCCGTATCGCCAAACCCTATAACGGAAATAAAAATTAAACGAAACGGTCAAGAGCAATCCCAAGGAAGATGAAGGAAAAAATGAGATTTATTCAAGCAGGCAGAGAAGCAGGCAGAGAAGCAGGCAGACAGACAAACCAAAGGACAGACGAACACGCAGTCAGCTGGACAGACATGACAGTCAGACAATACATTTAGACAGATATAAACTAGACAGACAAACAGACAAATAGACAGATGAACGGAGAGGCAGACAGATGGACGGATAGAAAGATAGACATGAACAGAATGACACAGACAGATAGGCAAAGTGGGTTCGGGGTATTGAAAGCGGCTAACGTTTGGTATTCACTGAATAGTTCTTCGCCCACAAAGGAACTGCGATTGAGTCGGCAAGAATACCCAAATTGATTTGCTTTTTTGTGTGTCAAATTCTTCGAACTGAGCCTGTTTTGCTTCTCTACAGATTGAGTTCGCCATAAGAACGGCCGCAATCACCATTCGAAACGACAAACGACATGATTATTCAATCTGTGAACACTTTTTAATATTCATCTTCGCCGAAATACCCGCCTGACTGCCTACATAAAGATAAAACATTCAGTTTCGCAGAATGACCTCCCTCGGCCTGCTTCTTGACATATAACAACAGACTGCCTAACTCAATCAATTGCTTTCACATCCGGCTCTCATGGCCTTTTTCAGACGCAATTGATCGATCTTAACTAACAATTGAGGTGTATTATTATGTACGTAGGCCAGTGAAACGGTACGACATTGCAATTAGAAATGCAAAGAAGCACAAATGTTTCGTAGAATTGAGAAATTTAGTGAAAGGTTTGACGGTGGGAGCGGAAATAAATGTATGCACGTTTGCAACAACAAACACAAGTTTTAACCTTTATTGTGTGATAAGATACCATAGTAGAGTCACAGAGCGTTCTTGAGTCCACTTGTCTGCCTGTCTAAACAAGGCACTTTTTCTTGGCCTCTTCTTTTTCTTCTTCAAGTCGAGTCTGTCTGCCTGCAACATTTTGTGCCTTTTCTCCTCGTCTTGTCTGCCTGTATATCTGTCTATCTACCTATCCCGTCTGGCTGTTTAAATGCCTGTCTGCCTGTCTGTCTGGCTGACTGGCAGTCTGTCTGCCTATCTGTCTGTATGTCTGTCTGCCTGTCAATATGCCGGTTTGTCAGGCAGTCTATTAATAAACAGTTTCAGACATCGGACAGAGATCAGACACACGTGGAGTTAAGAAACCGTTGTCATACCAGGAACGAAGCGGTGAGTCGTGAAAGTTCTTCACTTCGCACGACTTGTCCTCCTTCAGAGACTGCAGCAGATTCATGGCCTATCAAAAAATCGAAACAGATTAGATAATTTTTTTTTGCCACAGCACCTCGAGCATCACGCGGTTTGAGTTTATACCAAATAGGTTACCAAAAAATTGCAAGCTACAGCTTCAACACCCCGGTTTGAACGTGTAAGATATTTTTTAATCGACAAAATAGACGAAAAAACAAACAATGCTTTTTATTTTTGTTATTAGCTCTGGTCAATTTGAGTCTCATTAGAAGCAAGGTACACTCATTTTACACCAACCAAATGTATGAAGACCACGAATAAGAGTCCACGAAAAAAGTAGAAAGCTAACGCACGCGATATACTTTCACCGCTCGAACGATCTGCAATACTAAAAAATAAAAGCGAGCACCTAGCTATAATAAAAAATGTATTCATTTCAATTACAAAGAAACAATACATTCCTGTTAAAGATCCAAACTATTTCCCCAAACTATTTCATGCAACCGAAAACGAAGACGAAAACTGAAAGATATTTAGATACAAACTAATTTAGTACAGATAATTTACATGCTTGACAAAGATGCTCCCTCACAAACTCGATTAAGTTTCAATTTAATAAATATTGAAATAAAATTGATGAATTGAACTGAATGGGATAAGAAAAAAAATGATTAAAAATAAAATTAACTGGCTTAAGCAAGCCCATACGGAATACATCTGCACGAGGTTTCATATTACGTAAACATAAACTTGAAGTTTGGACCGCAAAAAAGGCAGACTAGGCATGACAATGCGACCGAAATAAAGTTCCAGGCAGCGCTGACCTTGCAGTCGGAATGTCCGCAAACGATGATATCCTGGACGGCATTGATTACGCATGCCAATTCCAAGGCACCAGGCTCGGTCGCTACAGGGGGGGGGGGAGAAAACGAAATGTAAGCATGAGAGACGAGTTAATGGTGCAAATTCAGACACCGCAATTCATCATATCCGTCTCTAGATGACAGTTTAAAATTTGTCACACCAGTCAGTTGATTGTTCTTTTTCCGATGAGAAAACAGACAAGGAAACAGACAGGCACGTCTTTTTCCGCTGACCAAGGTGTGGCGGCGACTTACTTATAGTGGCATCATTGCCGTAATATTTATGATGCGGAATTAAAACACCTGCAAGGAGAATTAAAAACTGCTCAGACAAGGAAGACAGACAGACAACATTTCGCAGTTATAACGGTATGTGCTTTCTGTAAGGTCAAACGGGAAGGAAACAAGAGTTTCAGACAAGGAGATAACCTTTCAGACAAACTCCAGCGAACAGACACGACTTGTACCTAGGGTTAGACAACCCATGCCGCAGCAGACACAAGTTAAAGGATATGCACAGAGATCATTCAGACGTAGAGACAGTGTGTTTTTCAATGTTCAGCGAAAGCGAGAAAGCGAGGTTTAGACATTTATAGCTTGCGCAGACAATAAGAAATGTTCAAAGAAACCACAGGCAAACAGGTATTTTTTTATTGCTCGAAGTGGCCCACCTCAATAGAGGACTTGAACGGCAGTCAACGTATACACAAGTAATGCACATCACGTGCAGATAAGAACGTATCTCAGAGGATCACTAAGACTAGTACAAGCAAGTGAAATAGAGTATACACAAAAAGACAGCCAAACAGACATACATGCAGTCAGACACAGATAGGCGGATGGGAAGCCAGGCAGATAGACAATTAGAGAGATAGACAGACAGACAGACGCAGAGAAGTAGCCTCATGTTCCCATTCAGACTACTGCAGACAAGTTTGAGCTTACCGGCATTCCGGACAATAAACATCTCTCCGACGTCGGACTGTGTGAAGCGCGAGGGAATCATGCGAGAATCCATGCAGGTGAACATCAACACCGAGGGCTGAAGAAAACAGACATAGGTCGGTCAGTCAACCTTTTAACCATCCGCCAATCAAGCTTGCATCGAATCAAACAAGTTCCTACATAATAACCAGTTATCCACCTAATACATCAGTCAATTAAAAAACCATATCGGGTTTAAAACTTGAACTACTAAGTCAACTGATCAATCAATCGACCGTGTTCATAACATGCATTAATGGTGGTTCCATCAAATATCAACGCTGCTTGTCAAGTGACCAATCAATGATAACGACCAAACAATCGATCACGAAAATTCAATTAAATTCCTATCGACTTGATTCGTTGGCTTCGATAAAAAGTTCTCCGTTCAAAAGAAGCGCCATTACGTCTGTTATCTGCCCAAAAATTCCCTCGAAATCAGTCACGTTCTGTGAGGTACGAAAATAATCTCAATCACGGCAAATCTTATCATCACTTCCTCGCCCTCGCGGCGATTAAAACATCGTTAAATTCGCATCGAATCACGTCACATCCCCCCGGACATATAAATCAACAACAAAAAACAGGCTCGTCTCTTCCTTTTTAAAGCAAATAATAGATTATGTAATTTCAAATAATTTAATAAACAAAAAAAGTACTTTTAAGCCACCGCATCTTTAAAATAATATTGCTGATAAATACCACTAAATTTCACTAACTTTTTCGACTTTATATGCTGCTATATAGTGTCTTTATTTCTTGAATTTTGAATACAGGAAACAGTTTATTTAAATAAAATTAAGAGTCGCTTTTTGATGGGTGTCTCAAGGGACACTGAGATGGATTGCATGATTGATTATAACTTGCGACAATTACTTAATTCATCAATCAATCACGATTACTATCTAGCAAAGCGTCAGTAAATATAAATTGAAAAATTGATTCTCAACGTCTATACCAATGACAGAATTTAAATTAAATTAAAAATTATCAAGCACGAGCCTGAATGTAAATCAAATAAAAAATTAACCCTCAGCCAAAACTGACTCTTTAAAATTACATTTAAAGTGGTTGGATTTAAGAAATAAAATGCCTGTCTTTCGGCCATTTACAATCCCGTTTTTAACCCTTATCTTACATTAATTTGAACAACACTAGAGATCACGTACCACAGGATTGTCGCGAACCCGCCGAAACTGCTCGACCATCCCGTTGCGCACCGTCTGATGGTACTTGACAATCCCCGAGAGGACCTTATCAATCCCGAAGACCATACTGGCGTCCCGTTTCCCGTTCGGCGAGGTGGGTAAAGGTACGGCAGTCCCGTCTACCAAGGCTTCATGCGAGCGACAAGCGGACTCGCCGTCGTTGGGGGTATTGGGCGGGGTCGATTCCGCACCGGCGGGGTCCCTGGGACTAGTCACCGACTGATGAGGCTCCTGTTGTGCCGCTGCACTGGCTAACTTGAGGGTGGCCAGGCAGTCCACACACGCTAGTTCATGGGCACTGCAAAGCATGGTATCGAAATGAATTAAACGGAAAAATGGCGGGCTCTATGGGACAAAAAATAACCCTGAAAGAATCCGGTTAAAGTACTAAAGTGACTTTCGGCGGAAATTTTTTTTGAGAAGTATATGAGACGATGCTCTGCTGTGCTTTTATATCAACGCGGCCACTGAGGAATCTATGTGAAGGGACTGACTCATTCACCGGTGTACACGGTGTTAGAGTACCGTCTTGCCGAGGAAAAGAGTTAGGCTGTGTACGTGTATTACTGTATAATCACACACTAAAAGAGTGCTCGAGGCGGGCTCTTGACAGTTTGTAGTAAATAGAAGGCAGGATACCTTGAACGTGGTTGTTGAGGCAGGCACACAAGTATGGGTAATAGGGCAGACGATGGGTCCAAAGTTTACTGTGTAGGCATGAAATGCTGTGTCGAGAGGATAACAATTATATGTACAATAGGGTAGGGTACTTTTAAGATTTCTGTCTGTGCTGGCGCGCGGTTCGGTTTGAATAATGAATTTCCAAACAGCGATTATGCTGAGAGACACAAGACGTATTGAAAGTTTCTTGGAGAGAAAGATAAGAGATAAGAGAATAAAGAGAGTAGGGAGAAGTTATGAGTTCATGGTAATTGAAATCTGCGTTCAGCGAAAAAGAGGATTGTGCTGCGATAGAAGTTGTTGTTTTTCCTTGACAGAATTCCGGCCTGATGAGAGTGGTAGACGTCGACGCGAGGTTCTGAAGGCAAAGCCATGCATGTTACACTGCTCTCTCAGCTGATGTGTGTCACGCCGAAGGTTGCATTCTCTCTTGCTCTCTCTTTCTCCTTAAGCACACACACACACACAAGGAGAGGAGAAGGCCGAAACACGGCTGATGTACGGTCTGATAAGCTAGCTGACAGGGCGAGTTCCCTTTCAAAGCATTTAGCAATGATACTTATTTTATGGTGAGCCGTGAGGGTTATATGCAATGTGCGATTTGTGTGACGGAGAGACGCCGAATAAATCTGTAAATTGGGCGGGGTCCGCTTTGATTTGGGATGAATAAACAAAAATTGCACTGAGAAGTACACGAAAGTAATTGTAACGAACGTTGCATTTTCTTGTTTCTTAATCTTCATTTTTTTGTCGCGATCGTTTACCCGGCAGTTCTTTTTGTTAATTACGGTACGTTGAAGCCTGACTATCTTTTCGCATTGCATGCGCCGCTTTAAAAATATTTTGTTTTAACCCGCCGTCCTCTTTACAATAATGAGTACAATGCTGAATACAAGCACGAGGAACACACTTCACTGTGCAGAAATACAATATTACTAACTGCTAAATTAAAAATTCAATAGTGGTGACAAGGACAACCCTTCGTATGCTAGGCTGAATTGTAAGCTCTTTTTGGCCCCTGCATCAGTTTGACTGAAAAATATTACAACCGGTAAAAAAATAAGCCCAATTTCTGAGTGCTGATTGTGAATGTTCTGCCAGACAACTGACTGAACTGAGTATTCTACAGTTCATAAACTAAGTGAACGAACTGTGTTTTGTAGTAGTGCTACCGACCAAAAGAGTCCTTTTAATTCCGAATTAAAATGGAAATAAGTCGAATCAGAAATATAGTGCTGTTTTATTGTGCAAATAGAATGTACCCAAAATTTAATACCCAAAGTTATTACTTCTACACATATAGTTTTGAAACAAATAATGGTCTTTTAATTAACATGTAGTAACGTTATGTAATGTTAGGCATTGTGGACCATAAGGGTCAATCAGCATTGTGAAAGAAAGTGCGCACCGTTAATTAAGGATAAAGACAATGCATCGGACAGAAGGATGCGTCAGCGTCGTTGTTAGGACCAGTAAGTCTGCCTCAGCCCTAATTCGAAAATATCCTACGAGTATTTTGCAGCTTTGGAGTCGAGGGGCTTAAATATACTCACCTAGTCAACAGCGAACACTAATCAGCCTAGCATACGAAGGGTTACGTCTGCTAGCCATATTATACAGAGAGAAAATGCTTGGTGCTCAGTGTGTTGCAAAGCGAAAACAGTGTTTAGTTTAGCAGCATTTAGTCCATAACTTATGACCAAGGTTTGGTAAAGCCCTCCTCATCCGAGGTACCAGTTCTTCATGGGCTTCCGCGTGGGAATGCTGGACTTTGCTTCGTCGTGCTCTCTTCGCGGGATTTGGTTGTGGCGCGTCTCATCGCCAAGAGGTAGAACAGACGGTGGGGGCACTGTCTCACTCGGCAAAAATCCACTCAGTTGAGATCTCAGATATGCTGAAAGATGTTCAGAGAGTGTTATATGGATCAATTCTTGATCGTAATTTCTAAACGTACCATTGCTCGGCAGATTCCTTTGAGACCAGCGAAATACCGCGCCGCATTTGGCTTCTCTGACGATTGACGGGTTGAGTACTATCAAGGCTAACAGCACTAGGCTAAATCTCAGCATTCGAGATTCCATGGCGAGCAGCTTTCACAGGCTCAAAAAAGGCTCTATAGTCAGAACATATGTTTTCGAGCTAGGCAAAGTCAATTTAAGGCGAGCAATGCGAAATAATGTTTCGCTCGTATTCTTCCGCTATGAAAACTGGTAGTACTTAAATGGGAATTTAAGAATATCAACCCTTCGAAAGCTTCAAACTCATTCAGGAAGAACGCTTGGTTAATCGATTAGGGTCTTTATACCCATAAAGAAGGATTGAATTCATGATATTTAGCATGCTGTCAACATGACCGCAGTACTGATTTAACCCCGCTCCCCGCCCCCCCCCCCGTTGAAGAATATCCATCTCAGCGGGATGGAAAATTTCTGGGAATACGTTGAGTCACATTTGTAAATACCGTGGCACCTAACCAGTAGTCTTCTACAGTACATTGTGTGATTCAGAAAAACATCGACCTGGGATGGTCTCGATAGGTTATGCTTTCACGTATGAATCTGGGGCTCGTTACAGACCCTTACAACTCGGAACCTCGAGCCTTATGGTAGGGCCAGGGGGTGGGCAAAAGGGGCAAAAAGAATTTTTTTCACAAATTGAACCCAAAAATGGGCATACCGTTTGTGATTTCAAACTTGTGATATTGTCGGTGCCTGATGTCTAAGGCCCCCTGAGACTTTCAAGACATTTTTAAAAACATCCCTTTTTCATCTCATTTCAATCATTCTGGCTTGTTTTGAACATCTCATTGGTATTCATAAATAGAGAGCTCATGTTCTGGCAAATCTCAAATTTCGTCGAAAAACTGTAATATTTTTAAAATATTCTGAAATTCCAAGGGTCCCATGGAGAGGGTCCCCCCATACCCATAAGTTTTAAAATGATTAGTAACAATATGCCAAATTCTGGAATCAATTTAAAAAAAATTTCCTTCGCTCACCTTATGAGGGGTGCTAGTTCCGACTTGTCAGGGTCCTGAACGAGCCCCTGCGTATGCTAGCGCTCTCTTCTTTCGAGGTAACTCGTTCTATTTGGGCACTGTTGCGTGACCTTAACCATATGAATTCACTGGTTAAAGTTATTTATTTTTATACTTTGCCGTCAATTGCGATGGGTTGAGGTGGGGCGGCAAAGGAATCTATACTACATATTGTACCAAGCGAAGCTCCAAAGAAAGACCTTCAACTCTCCAAAGATGTGTATATATATCTTTGGAGAATTGAACGTCATTTCTATTGAACGTCGCTTAGTTGAAGGTAGGCATCCTCATGTGCCATGAGTGCACCCCCCCCCGTCTTTCTACTATAAAGAAAAGGTCATACGCTCATTGGTTTATTTTGGAATTTCTCAACTGCTCCCCCGGTGTGGGCCGTGCCCCACTTTGAACCTTTCAGGCCTATGCACTCCGGCCTTAGATTTTCGTGTGCATCAACACCGATCCTTAGGAATAAAATGCTTGCCATTTGTGGACTCAACACGATACTCCCTTTTACTATTAAAATGACCGGTTATACATATAGTGCAGGCGCAAACTGACTTCACTTTTCTGTAAGTTGGATTGCCGATGTACAGTATGGTCACAGTTGAAATACATCGTTTTTTAGTAGAGCCCTGCAAACCGCACCGCACCGCAATTCAGGACAATTCAGTATACTTAACCCTGGTCAATTTACTGAAATTTGACTCAAAATTCTAAGCAACAGTAGCAACTAGCCACCTAGGTTGTAGAAAACGATGAACTCGACTGAAATAGAAAATTTAGAGGCTGATTTTTGTGGCGCATGCCACCGTTCGAGTTCGTTCACGCTACTCTTACGCGCGT
>LRSR01005738.1:0-11268 GCA_001579985.1 Hypsibius dujardini | reverse complement strand
ACAGATGGCCAAAGACACAGGCAGAGTTATTGCCTTAAACAACCGGCAAAGGCTTACTTTATTTTGGTACGATAGCTGTTCAAATCCATGTTGTTTCAGCAGCTCCTTGACCAGATGTATGTGCGATGCCGCTGCCGCTCTCCACAAAGGCGTTTCTCCTGCCTGACAATAGTTCAATTATAACGGGCCTCATCGTTCTTACAGAAAGTAGTATCAACGTTTCAGAAGAGCTAATGGTATCGCTGCTTTTTGCTCGTGCGAACTTACCGCGTCTTCCGCCATTCGTGCGTCTTCACCGGACAGGTACAGCAAGTACTGGACGATCGGGAATGCACCGTGTTTTCGCATACAGCCGACATGCAGCGGTAGCTGATGCAGCGGCTACAGAAAAAACTCCCCGATTATAAATGGCTCCCGAAGCGTCTGGTCAAATATCGGGCAGTAGAACTAACCCCGCCTGCCATGGTGGCATCCGCTCCAGATGATATCAACAGCTTCACCATGTCTTCTTTCAACGAAGCCGTCGCGTAATGGAGGGCTGTGGAGGTGTCCTACATTTTCATGAGCAAACAGACCATTCAATTGCAAAGGGCACCGGAGAGTCAGACCTACAAAATCAACCAACCCTAACCTTTATCCGTAGATTAACATCCGCTCCCAGGTTGGCGAGCTTCTCCACAAAAGCGGTTTTATTCTGCCGCGTGGCTGCCACGATCGCACACATCCCATCATCCTGAAAAAAAAACCAGTACTGTACCGTACCATCATTCTATCTGTCTATCTCTACCTACCTACCTGTCTGTCTGCCTGCCTGTGTGTCTGTGTGTCTGTGTGCCTGTCTGTCTGTCTGTGTGTGTGTCTGTGTGTGTGTGTGTCTGTTTGTGTGCCTGTCTGTCTGTCTGTCTGTCTGTGTGTTTGTCTGTCTGTCTGTCCGTTAACGACAGTGTCTACCATATACATGACCTTTACCGGATCTTGAAAATTGACCGCTGTTCTGACCCCGGCATGGCCGTCCTCAGCGCGCCAAGCTGCTTCCAGTTCGCGAACAAAATGATCCGCCAGAATCCAGTTTCCCGACTGGCAGGCATCCAAGAGCAGCCGGCCAAAGTTGGGGGGCACTTCATGCTTGCCGTTGAGTCCGGGCAGGGCAGCGTCCTCGAGGTCATGGAAGGGTTGGTAGTCCGGCACGTACTTCGGTGGCGGTTCACTTGGCGGAGCGAACGTGAAGTCGAGGAAGGCCATTCTACGGGCGAAAGATCTTAAGCAAAACAACGTCGCATCTCTAACGAGAGTTTCCAGTGTCGAAGAGAGGAAGAGTAGGAATAATGCCTCACTGGTGACAGGTGTCAAGAAGGATTTTCGTCAAGTCTCGCACCCGGTTATACGCCCCGTAGAAGTGGAGGCTCTGTTACATATCGAGCCGGAAGTGCTAGAGAAGTCGATACTTTTTCATGGTCGCTCCCTGTGCCTCTGCTCAAGTACCCTAATCTCCCGATCTCAAGGGACACTTTTTTTGCCCTACCAGTTAATTTGATCCACCCCGGATCTTATCTCTTCATCACTGTTTGCTATTGTTCACCTACAATCAATCAATCAACTGATTTACTGTGTGCGTCAAGAAATTCCAATTAGTCAATCAATCAATCGATGTCAAGTCGGTCTTGAATTTCAACCAATCACGACACAGTAAATCCGATTGAACAGTCACCAATGACTGGAGGGGGTGGGGCTTAACTGTCCCTTGAGATCGGGAGATGAGGGTAGGTACTGACTTCATGAATCCTACACTATTCTGTCTTCGTTGCGCAGGAAAAGTGTAATTCTTCTGTGCGGGATCATTCGGGAACTTCGCCGGACATCTTCCACTGGGGAATCAACCATGTTGACAGGCAGCCACGACTCGTCGCGATGTCATTAGACGGTGAACTAACCACAAACCAGAGAGTAACCGACAGATGGCGCTCTTCCAACGGCAATCCGATTTCGAAACAAGCACCGCGCCTACGCCGAGCTCGAAGGACAATACTTGTTCGTTCCATTGGTCTTCGAAACTTTCGGCGCTTGGGGTGAAGAAGGAAAAGGACTAATCGTCGACATCGGCAGAAGGATCACTAATCGGACTGGCGAAAAGAGAGCGACTGATTTTTTACGCCTAAAGATCAGTGTTGAAATATCGCGGGGTAATGCTTTTGCATTTATTAACACTGATCCCCAGACGCGAGGGCTGGACGAAATCTTCTAAGCTCTAGGTCTTAAACGTTAGCTTCTGCATAACCGCTCCATCCCTCGTTCGGCATCAAAACCCCATCAAAAGTTCCCAGTCCATGCTCAGCAGCAGCAAACAACTTCGTCCTTCGTCCGGTTGGATAACGGCAATAGTTGACTGGTTAGTTGTGTTGTTCCCTAATGAAACAGAAACAGCGGGCAGTCCCTTTGGTTGACTGATCAAATTTAAATCCAGTTCGATGAGTTGATTGACTGATTGGTCGAAATCGCCGATGTTGGAGCAGCCAGCCCTTCAGTTGATTGACCGGTTGATCGGTTGATTGACCGATTGATCGGTTGATTGACTGGTTGATCGGTTGATTGACCGATTGGCTCAAATTACCAATTCCCCACCGACGCTCATTCATCACCGCACTGCTTTTTGAGCCTCACCACCACCTCCGCCGGGGTTAATCCACAATCACCATCTAGTAGCACAACTTTCTCCCGACTTTTTGAGCCCTTGTCCAGAGCGACCTGACTCTTCTTCAGTCCCAAAATATCCGCCATAAAGCGGACCAACTCCGAGTTGGCTTCCCCGTCCTTCGGCGGAGCGGATATCTGCACCTCAACCGCGGCGTCGGACAACCCGGCGATGCTGCTTTCCTTGGCGTTGGGCTTGGCGTGGATGGATATGGCAATGGAGCCGTTGGCAGTTAATTTGACCGCTGCCGGGGAAGACGCCGGGGAAGATTTGGGGGCAACTTCGGCCGGTTTGGTGTCTTTCGAAGTCTTCTTGGCAGGTGTCATCGCAGAAATAGTTCTGAAAATAAAATGCACTTGTGGTGTGATCGGTTGCTCGTTATGCGGATGGCAGATAAACTCGGAGAAAAATAGAAAATAATAATTGAATGCACTGTAAAGTCAATCAATCAATCGACTGCTATGTAAAGTCAATCAATCGATTGCACTATGAAGCCAATCAATAAATCGACTGCACTGTGAAGTCAATCAATCAATCAATTGAATGCACTATGAAGCCAATCAATCAATCGACTGCTATGAAAAGTCAATCAATCAATCGATTGCACTATGAAGCCAATCAATCAATCGACCGCATTGTAAAGTCAACCAATCAATCAATCAATCAATTGCACTATGAAGCCAATCAATCAGTCAATCACAAGGCTGGCCTTGTAGCTACCCTGCAATCGCTAAATGTACTGTAGTCGTTGCAGTTGCATCGATTGATTGATTGATTGATTAGTAAAGTTACTAGTCTTAAAAAGAAAAAAAATGGGCTGCTGTTGCCATTCATGCGACTCACTTACCTTTTCAAAACGATTCCAGTGCGGATCATAACCTCAAATTTTGCCTTAATTCACAATAAATTCGTCGACAATATTTTCAGTCAAAGCCCGAAGAATAGAAAACCCAGAAGCGAAAATATCTCCTTTATTATTAGTGCAAACCAGCTGACAACACGAGTGAAAATCTCGAAATGGACCAACCTATCAGTACTGATGAAAGGCAGTTTGTTTCAGGCTCTTTTCCGCGAGAAAAGCAACAGCTGACTGATGACGTCAGGCGCAGCAAATATAAAATATCATTTCCAACTGGAAAAATATTCTTTCATCGCCTTCGCGCATCAGTTTTCAAGTGCATTACAGCCCTGTTTAATCTTCTCATTTTTTATTTGACTTATAAGAAAATGTTTCACTCTTCGAGAATCTCTCGCACGGCAGCTCGTCTCCTTTTCGCCCAAGGGAATATTCCCTTCTCCAGCGGCACTTGCCTCTCCGCCAAGGAAGCCGTCAAAGTCAAGCCACCCAAGAAGGAAGCATGGGATTGGGCAGACCCATTGCTGTTGGAATCGCAACTGCGGGAGGATGAGAAGATCCTGCGGGACCAGTTTCGGGCCTATTGTCAGGAGAAATTAATGCCGAGAATTTTAATGGCCAATCGTGAGGAGCATTTTGACCGGGAGATCATGCGGGAACTCGGTCAGATTGGCGTGCTGGGTGCCACCATCAATGGTTACGGCTGTGCGGGGGTAAATTACGTGTCGTATGGCCTGTTGGCGAGGGAGATTGAGAAGGTGGACAGCGGATACCGTTCGGCAATGTGAGTAATGGAAATGAGCGGTTGATTGATTGAATGAGCAACGGATACCGTTAGGCAGTGTGAGTAATGGAAATAAGCGGTTGATTGATTGAATGAGCGCATCTGTCGTTACTGCAGGAGTCCTTCGGTTGATTCGTACACTTGTTGATTGATTAGATTATTACATTTTATTTACTGAATTGCGTACTTAGTTTGATTATTTGGCGATTGGTTTTCCCTCTTCAAATTTGAATTTGGTCAATGAGAGTGATTTAGGATTTTAATTTTCATGTGGTGTGATCGGTTGGTTGAATGCATCAAATCCTTTCGATTGATTGTTTTATTTAGTCTTATATTCGTTCGGTCGATTGGTTGATTGACTTGGCAATGTGAGTAATGGAATAAGCGGTTGATTGATTGAATGAATGTTTTATTTAGCCTCATATTCATCTGGTTGATTGGTTGATTGAGTTGTTATTAGACAGCCGTGCTGTTTTCGTTTCAGGTCTGTTCAGTCATCCCTGGTCATGCATCCCATCTACAGCTACGGAACGGATGAGCAGAAAAGCCGCTTCCTACCACGTTTAGCCACCGGTGAGCTTGTCGGTTGCTTCGGCCTCACCGAACCGAACGCCGGAAGTGATCCCGCCGGGATGCAGACTCGCGCCAAACTGGACGCCGACAAGAAATCCTACCTCCTCTCCGGGACGAAAACGTGGATTACGAATTCTCCGATCGCGGATGTTGCCGTTGTGTGGGCGAAAAGCGACCCGGACGGTGAGATTCGCGGATTCATTGTTGAGCGCGGGATGGAAGGCTTTTCCACGCCGACCATCCACGGGAAGCTGAGTTTGCGCGCCTCCATCACCGGGCAGATTGTCCTGGAGAATGTGCGAGTGCCTGTGGAAAACATGTTCCCGACCGTGAAAGGTTTGACTGGTCCGTTCGGTTGCCTGAATAGCGCCCGTTACGGCATCGCTTGGGGCGCTTTGGGCGCGGCCGAGGCGTGCGTCGACATTGCCCGGCAGTATGTGCTGGACCGGGTGCAGTTTGGATCGCCGCTGGCGAAGAATCAGCTGGTGCAGAAGAAGTTGGCGGACGCTGTGACGGAGATCGCGCTGGGCTTGCAGGCTTGCCTGCAGGTTGGTCGGCTTCGGGATGAGGACAGGTACTGTGTTAGGCCTGGAAGTCGGATAGTTGACAATTTCATTACACTGGCATGTAGAGAAGACGACTAGGGGGAAGAAAAAAGGAGTGTCTTTAGAACTGGTAAAGTGCAGGTTGATTTTCAGAGCTGCTCCGGCGATGATTTCGCTGATCAAGCGTAACTCGTGTGGCAAGGCGCTGGACATTGCGCGGCAGTGCCGAGACATGTTGGGGGGCAATGGGATTTCGGATGAATACCACGTATGTTTTCATGTTGCTGATTATTCATTCATTCGCCAGTAAACAGTAACGGGGTTTCAGGTAATGCGGCATTCAACGAATCTCGAGACGGTCAACACATACGAAGGCACCCATGACGTCCACAGCCTGATCCTGGGTCGAGCGATCACAGGCATCCAAGCGTTTTCATAAACTGTCTGCTTGAGTTTAATTCTCTTCCGGTTCATGTTTTTGATCTGTTCAAAGACGGCTCAGCGTAACCTGTACGTGTTGCTCTTGCCTCCAGGTAGACTCTGCTTGCTCAGAAGATGCTATGAACATTTTTTACTGCAAACTGATACTGACATTCACGTTTTTTATCGGTAATATACAGACCAGTCACCTGATATGGACTGAAAGTAGCATCCAGTGATCACGACTGGTCGTTTGCAGCGCCGCCTTTCGGCAGTACTTTGGTTAGTAAAACCGAATTAAACCACAGTGGTCGCTTCTTCGGAACCTCCACGATCCTCTTGCCGTGTGTTGTAACGGGATCGGGATTCTCCCCTTCGTATACGACAACAACCTCCTGGCTTTGCAGCTCCGCGTCGCGAGCCGTTATATCCATGGTGTCGTGGATGAGTTTCGTCTCCGCCTTCACTTTCTGATAACAGTGCCCTGTCAATAAAAACAGGCACTGTACTGAGTGTACTGTACTCTTGTGCTGTACGCTCAATCAATTCAGCTCAATTGTTCAATCAATTCAATCAACTCAATCAATTCAATCGTTCAATCGTTCAATCAATTCAATCGTTCAATCAATCAAATCAATTCAATCGTTCAATCAATGACTAGCGACGTTTAACAAACCTGCGAAAATCTCCTGATGTACGTCTCACTGTCACTTTAGGTATTTTTTGCAAAACTAAACCGTAAGCACACTGTGCTCGTTGAAGACTTACCGCACAACGAATGCGCTTCGTGGTAGTGCCCGCAGTGTAAGCAGACAATCAGGTCCGTCCGCAGCTTATACGGGTCCATGTAGGAACTCCCAAACTGCTTCTTCAACCGCCTCTCCACAGAACTGCGCTTTTTCGGCACAGCCCATAAAACTCCATCCTTGAGAGACTCCAAAAAAGACTGCTCCGGCTCAGTGGTAGCTTGCGTGGCTGGAGACGAAGCGGAGGGATGATAACCGGTGTCGGCGACAACCAGCTGGGGAAAACCTAAATCAGACCGAAATTGATTGATTGATTGGCTGATTGGCTGATTAGTTAACTGACTGATTGATCGACTGATTGATTGATTGACTGATAACGGTAAATCTCCGCGCGTTCCATTTCCTCGCTGACAACCGAACCGGAGGATCCCCCGACGAACTAACCTGGATATCGCCCACCGATAAGAAAAATGTCCACCAGCTCCTGTACCCGGCGAACTGCGTTAGTGATTCGCAGCGAGAACATCTTTCAAGATCGCGCACTTGGTTGAATATCCAATAAAACGCGTCTCAGTTTGCAGTACAAAGTTGCTTGCAAATTCCGCCTCAACAACAGTCGCTTCGAAAAGATAAACCAAATTCGATTCTCACAAGTCGAACTCCGGCACGAAAAAGAAGAGGAATCTGAAAGCCAAAATAATTTTGCTGCTGCGTTTTAGTGAGCGATTTCGGCAATTTCACAGTCAATTGGGCATAAATACTCCCAACTCGCCCCTCGCGCGCTGCTCGCTTCCTCAAAATCCACTCTCGAGACTTGTATTCAACTGAAAATCCCGGAAAAGAGAGGAAAACGTGGAAGGAAAAAAGTTTCGGATTATTCGGGCCGAATAATCGTGCTGTCGTTTAGAAGAACCCGAACGAATGTGGCTGAGCCCCTAACCGCACCCACCGTGGGCGCTTGCCCCAGACCCCTGGGGGTAGTACGTGTTTTGCCCGGTCAGTTTAGTACGTTTAAACTTTACGCCATTCTTTTCTGTTGTTTTTTTGTAATCCCTATCAAATTATGGAACCATGTTTTTTTCTAGGAATTAAGCTTTTTTAAATAGTTTAAGAATACTTGTCAGTTGTCACCCCTTGGCATGTCGATCTCGTTCCTGACTAAATTAAAGGGTCTGAGTGGAGTGAATTATTGGCCGCCTGCTGCCTGCGCCGGATTTAAAATCTCCCATTTGAGTAAGGATACTCGCGAAGTGGACGTTCAACTGAAGATGCACTGGTGGAATAAAAATGTATTCGGCACGCATTTTGGCGGAAGTCTCTACGCGATGATTGATCCTTGGTAAGTGGCGCGGGATACGAACGCAGTGCAAGGGTAATGGAAGTGAGCAATCAATCAATCAATCGCATGCGGACGCAGTGCAAGGGTAGTGAAAGTGGGCAATCAATCAATCAATCAATCGCATGCGGACGCAGTGCAAGGGTAGTGAAAGTGGGCAATCAATCAATCAATCGCATGCAGACGCAGTGCAAGGGTAGTGAAAGTGGGCAATCAATCAATCAATCGCATGCAGACGCAGTGCAAGGGTACTGGAAGTGAGCAATCAATCAATCAATCAATCGCATTCAACTGCCTGCAATGGAAACCAGGCAGCGCAGCAATTCCCAAACAACAGCACACTTCAATCAATCAATGACTCGGATACGTTTAACGTAGCTTGGATCATTTAAAAAAAATTAAAATTACATAAATAATGAGCACGTGTATTACTCTAAATTAAAGAGGATTTGGTTTCAAATAAAACTAATTTTATTTAGATTTAATTTCAAATTTAATTTAATTTAATTTAATTTAAATCTAATTAAGTTAAATTTAAATTTAAATTAGATTTAATTTAATTTGAATGTAGGACAAAGGGTCAGATTATTCAGATTATACCGATAATCAATAAATCAATTGTTGAGAATTTAACAAAGATTTTCGTCCCTTTGCCAAACAGGCGAATCAATCAATGAATCAAGGCGTCAGATGTCATTGCAGGTATTGCTTGATGTTGGTGGCGAATCTGGGCAAGGACTACGTGATCTGGGACAAGGCCGCGACCATTCGTTTCCTCAATCCCGGCGTGGGAACGGTCACCGCCAAATTCCGCCTGACCGAAGATGTCATCAGGAGGATCAAGGAGGAGGCTGACCGAGAAGGGCGTTGCCAGCCTACATTCAAAGTGGAGATTCTCGACGCAGCCGGGAAAGTGGTTGCCGACGCTGACAAAGTCATCTCCGTCAGACGGAAGGACAAGATAAAAGCGAGGACTGCCGCCGCCAAACACGTTGCCGAGAAGAATCTGCCACACCATTAAAGTGATATTTGTGTGATAGTGTCGCGGAATAGAGTATTGACAAAGTATTCTTTTTGATAGGCAGACATCCCGACAGACATAAAACGAACAGACACACAGACAAACACACAGACACACAGACACACAGACACACAGACAGACACACAGACACACAGACACACAGGCAGACAGACAGACAGACAGACAGGCAGACAGGCAGACAGGCAGACAGACAGACAGACAGACAGACAAAAAGTCATACCTCGTACTGAAAGGAATGTTTTAATCTATATTCGCTTAACATTTGCAATGGATGAGAGTCAACAGACGCTCATCGGATGGCGAACAGACGGCCAATCTTATCTGAAGGAATGTAAATCGCATTTAAACTGGTTCGTGAAATCAGCGATGGGAGAACGAACGAAGGGGAGGCATAGCGATTTTAAACCTTGGTTGCCATGCTGAACATCTCCCCCGGGCCCTCTCCCCCCCCGTAATTGCATTGAAAGTTTCAGCACCTGCTTGCAAGTGCAATTAAGTACCTCGGATGCTTTCGGCAGACGATTTGCCTTGGAGCAATGAGCTTTCACTCGAAGTATACTTTCACTCACTTCACACAAAAAGTCAAATAGCTGAAGTCATGGAATGAACCGCTTCGGAAAATGACATTCACAGAGTTTTAGAAATGCCAAACCAACCGTGTTGTATCCCGGACCGGGTTTTTGTGGTCCTCTTCGTCCTGCAGTTTGCGTGTGTCGTTATCGGGCTTACCGAGTCGGTAAGAAGCATGTCTCTTAGCAGACTGCGTAGACGATCGTGATTATTGTCATGTTTATTAGCATTGTCTGCTTTCAGAGGTCCTTCACGATCGGCAAGAACTGCTTCCTGAAGGATGGCCAACCGTTCCGCTACGTCTCGGGGACGATGCACTATTGGCGCGTGCCGGAGCAATACTGGGAGGACTCCTTCGTTAAGATGCGTGCCGCCGGCTTGACAGCAGTTGACACGTTCGTATTCCTTTTTTTGCGTCATGTTCAGTTCAGTTCAGTAATGATATAAATAGTATGAATCACAAGAATAAAAGTAATAAAACAATATAATATATATAATAATGTAATAAGCTATTGCAGTAAGTACTGCTGTGTAATGTAATGTAATGTAATGTAATGTAATGTAATGTAATGCAGTATAATATAATGTAATGTAACGTAATGTAATGTAATGTAATGCAGTGTAATGGAATATAATGTAATGTAATGTAATGTAATGTAATGGAATGTAATGTAATGTAATGTAATGTAATGTAATGTAATGTAATGTAATGCAGTGTAATGTAATGGAATGTAATGTAATGGAATGTAATGTAATGTAATGTAATGTAATGTAATGTAATGTAATGGAATGTAATGTAATGTAATGTAATGCAGTATACTGTAATGTAATGGAATGTAATGTAATGTAATGTAATGTAATGTAATGTAATGTAATGTAATGTAATGCAGGTATGATTGTCCAGGTACTTGATATGGAATCTGCATGAGCAAGAGCCGGGCGACTTCTACTTCGGCGGGAATTTGAACTTCACGCGGTACTTCCAGCTTGCTCAGAAGAATGGACTGCTGGTCGTGCTGCGTCCTGGACCCTTCATCGCAGCTGAAGTTGATTTGGTGCGTTAAATGTGAGGTCAGAGTTGTGGGGACTAGCGGAGTTTGGGATGTCTGAAAGTTGAAATCTCTTGGCTTTGCCCATTGCAGGGTGGATTGCCTTATTGGTTGGTGCGGAAGAATCCCGACATGAAACTGCGCACGACAGATCCATCCTACCTGCACTATGTTGAGCGGTGGTACAATGTTTCGTTACCGCTGGTCAAGCCGTATCTCTACGCAAACGGCGGACCGATCATTACCGTGCAGGTGTGAATATCGAGACTTGAGGAGCTGTGTGAATTCAAGAGATGATCTTCTCGCATGTCATTCATTGAATGTATATTAAAGGGGTTTCTGGAATTTAGGTCGAAAACGAATACAGCGCCTATGGGTGTGATGTGACATACTTGGAGTACTTGCGCGACATGTTCCGCCGACTCTTGGGAAACGACGTAATCCTGTTTACAAACAACTACGCTGTACCGCAATATCTCAAGTGCGGAACTTGCCCGGACACTCTTGCCACAGGTATGTAGAGAATTCTCAGAACGTCGGTCTGCCTGTGTCTTTGGCCATCTGCTTGCCTGCCTGCCTGCCTGCCTGCCTGCCTGCCTGCCTGCCTGCCTGTCTGCCTGCCTGTCTGCCTGTCTGCCTGTCTGCCTGTCTGTCTGTC